>PVIY010010028.1:21404-70389 GCA_004026745.1 Myrmecophaga tridactyla | reverse complement strand
AATTCTCAATATTATCACATAGTTGCATATTCATCATTTCTTAGAACATTTGCATCGATTTAGAAAAAGAAACAAAAAGACATCAGAAAAAGAAATAAAACGACAACAGAGAAAAAAAGATTATACATACCATACCCCCCACCCCTTGCCTTCATCTATCACTAGCATTTCAAACTAAATTTATTCTAACATTTGTTCCACCTATTATTTATTTTTATTCCATATGTTTTACTCATCTGTTGATAAGGTAAACAAAAGGAGCATCAGATACAAGGTTTTCACAATCATACAGTCACAATGTGAAAGCTATATCATTATACAATCATCTTCAAGAAACATGGCTACTGAAACACAGCTCTACATTTTCAGGAAGTTCCCTCCAGCCTCTCCATTACATCTTGACTAACAAGGTGATATCTATTTAATGCATAAGAATAACCTCCAGGATAACCTCTCGACTCTGTTTGGAATCTCTTAGCCATTGACACTTTATTTTGTCTCATTTCTCTCTTCCCCCTTTTGGTCGAGAAGGTTTTCTCAATCCCTTGATGCTGAGTCTCAGCTCATTCTAGGATTTCTGTCCCATGTTGCCAGGAAGGTCCACACCCCTGGGAGTCATGTCCCATGTAGACAGGGGAAGGGTGGTGAGTTTGCTTGTTGTGTTGGCTGGAGACAGAGGCCACATCTGAGCAACAAAAGAGGTTCTCTTGGGGGTGACGCTTAGGCTTAATTTTAAGCAGACTTGACCTATCCTTTGTGGGGTTAAGTTTCATATGAACAATCCCCAAGATCGGTGGGCTCACTGGCCAAGAATTTTGATACCCCAGTTGGGATCCTCCAGGTTTTGGCAAGCCTATATTAACAGAACCAGAACAAGTTCTTTGACAAGTTACAGGAAAAAATCTTTGACAAGTTATGGCTACCCAACAAAATAAAAAACAACACCACTATGAATGATGTACAAAGTAAAACAGAATCTTCAAATAAGTATATTTATAATAACTAAGATTCTACTAATAGTTAATCCTCCCCCCCCTTAGGAACCAGTAGTTACTTCAATCGCAAGCGGCTAGGTTCCAACTCAGCACTGTTTCTTCATCTTCTTCCCTGATTAACACTATCTTCTTCCAGTCTAGAAACTGTTTGAAGGGACTTGCAAACAGACTGCAATCTTACAGATCAAGGGCTTGTCAACCATAGTGTTGCCTGTCTCCCAGTAGCCTCAGCACATGGTATTACTACAAGGGGTTTAGCTCTTCTAGTTCCTTCTAGGACTACAAAGGGTTTAGTTCTTCTAGTTCCTTCTAGGTGCTCTCAGAACTGAGCTTTATTGTTGACCACTAGAGAGGATTCTCAGAGTCCCTCCTTTTCTAAGGGACTCTGCCTTGGCTGTGTGGCCAGGAAACAGACTGGTCTCACTTCTGCATCTACACTGGCCATAGTGCCAAGAGGGCTTCACAGCTACTCAGGCTCCGTATGCTAACAGGGCTTCTCTACCCTTTCCCTGTGACTAGGTAGAAAGAAAAAATCCTTAGAACAAAGTTGTGCTTTGTCATCACCTAAGAAGTTATATAACCTGGAAACCCCGCCCCCCTCCTGCTTCTCCTTCCAAAACATCTCCTTAGTTCCCAACTGTGGGGCAAGAAGTGAAATAACCAAAATTAATATTGCAAAAGTGGAGGCCTGAATTCAAACAGCTCCTGTCCCATCGGGGTGAAAAGCAACCATCACAACAAAATCCCTGCCCATGCTTTTAAATACACTCCAGAAATCCAACACAGGGGCAGATCAGACCTGCCCCAGCTCACTTCTTCACAAAGGGGAGGTCTTCAGCAAGAAACTATTTCAATAAAGCCAGGTGGTTTGCAGCATACCCTCTCTTTGTCACTAGCAGGTGAAAAACGAGCCCCCTTCAGAGGTGATAAGTACTGAAATCAGAGTGTGATCCACTCGCCACACTGTCTACCAGGCAGACCAACCGCACCAGTTCAAATTACAGGACCATGTCTTTCCCCCTAAAGCAGAAACAGCTATGCCCACTTCATCATGTTTACAGCCATCCAGAATATTCTGGCCCCACCTAATAAACTGCATGCCTGGCTCTACTGCTTTATAGAACCAGCAGAGTAAGGAGAGTAAACAAAATCCCAAAGACCTGGGATTAGTAGATTCTCTGGGCGCTCTTTTCAAAGCAGGTAGAAAGAACTGACAGTGACAGGATCAGTCTAGGATACAAAGACTCAACTTCTGGTTGATATTCTGGGTATCCACTCAACAAATATTTATTGAGTGCACAGCGAGAACAAGGCACTGCTTATACTCCAGCCTGGTTAGGCTTGTACAGGGGTTCTAAGATGATTAAACAGTACACACAGGGCGATATGTATTTCAGGCCTCTGTCCAAGAACAGGGAACAATTGTTCATTATTGATTCACTTGCGCATAAGAAGGATATGCAAATTTGCAAAAGATTTGCAGCTCTACTATGCCTGGAATCCTGCCAATAAAACTCAGGAAAGAACACAGGGACACACATACACACACACGCAGAGTAGGATAAGAGACTATGCAAATAAAAGGTTAAAGAGAGGTTGCCTCACTAGAAATGTTTCCTGCCCTTTTAACCTACACTTTCTCCTCCTTTTTGCTCTTTCCTTTTCTCCTCTTCCACAAAAGAATGTGGATACCCCTCCCCCGCCCAGCTTAATCATCATTGCAACAAGCCATTTATGAAAGAAAAAAGAAATGTACTATTTTTCACCCCAATTTTCCTGTACACACCAGTCAGTAAAAAAAAAAAAAACAAAAAAAACAGATAAAACACATATGAACCACCCCTGAGGCCATCCCCAAATCTCCAGTGTCTAAACCCAGGCCCTGAGCCATTAACGCAACGGCTGTATTGCCACTATTGATAAGCAACAGGAAAACCGGAGCAAAGGTAATTTATTGTGACACTGTTGTTTTTTTTAACTTCCGTTCCGACTCACTGTGGAAACATCAGGCTGTGAAGTTTGGGGTAATTCTTTATATTTAAACTTGTACTTCAAAGGTTTACCTCCCACCAAAGAGTAAATGACCACAAGAGTGGAAGGGAGAGAAGAGAGAAAGTGTGGGTGAGGTGGTAGTTAGGTTAGGAATGGGGGCTCTGGGAAATGAGCAATATCCTAAGCAGGTCTGAACGTTAAACTGAGCCAAGACTAAGAAATCAGTGTTCCGTTCAGGAAAATGTGACCCTTCCTTGTCCACACTGTACCAGTTTTACTTCCAGGTGCCTGTGATGAGAAGTTATTCCTGGAATACACAATTAACCCCATCCCCTCCTTTCCCATTTATAATCTTGCTGAAAAAAACCCATGGAGAGACACAGCTGGGATGCAGGCACCAACAGGAGTTCTGCGCAGGTTCAGAGGAAGGGCAGCGGGGAGCCTGAGGAGGAGGAGGAGGAGTTAGGGAAGGGACGCTGAGCTGGGCTTGGACCATCCAGGACACACCTGTGACAGTGCAAATCTCCTACAGGACCTTAAGAAATTCTGGAGAAACAATAATCATTGTTTTTAAGCAATGTGACAGGTGGATTATTTAACTTAAAGAGCAGAGTGAACTGGATATTAACCAACTCTAAGAACACAAATGATTATGATACAGAGCACACAACAGGTCACTCTGCTTATGGCTTTTGGGGAGATGAGGAGCAAAAATGTCCTTGTGTGACAAGGATGTCATTTAACAGCTATTTCCCAAGGCCTTACTAGGGGCCCAGTATGGAGAGGAGCTCTGTTTTACACCTGTAAGGGCAGAAGCTATGTGTACAATGCATATAATTCCATCTACTGCCCTGATATAGAGCCTGGCATATAGAAGGCACTAAAAAAATATGAATATAGTCCAACTTCCTCCTATTATTTAGAGTCGAGAATATTGAGTTTCTGACATTTGGTGATGTGGGAAAGTCACACTCCTAGATAATGCTGTGCAAAAAACTAACACTCATGACTTCCTAAGGAATAATACTGACAGTAAAGGCTACGACATACTGTTTTAAGGAAAGCAACTTTAAAGGACCTATCATTTGGATTAAAATGCTTTGGAATTGGAAGGCAAGCAGGACATTAAGCCTGTCCTCACAATGGACACCTGAGGACATCTCATCCAGCACTCATTTTTCTCCTAACAAACAGCTTCTGATTTTGTTTGTGCTCCTAAAGAAACTTCAGGACTCCACTTCAAGGTACATGTCTTAGGTCAAGCCAATCCCTTGGCTACAGTGATTGCCTCAGGACAAACATATGACCTGAACCAGTTCAATTTACATAAATGTCAAGACTTCTACTTGTTAAGCTGGTTCAGAGTTGCCGGCTCTTCTCTAATTGATGTGGTACTGTAAGGCTCAGAAACCAAGGCTATTTTCACTCCTATGAATGAAGACAGCTTGAGCATGAGGTGTACATAACAGAGGAGAGCAGAGTGAAGCCAGATCCCTAGGTCAACATGAATTTCTCGATCAAACTGTACCGGAAGCACATACCATGGAGCACATACCATGGATGGATATCTCAATCACTGGCTTATCGTTGAAGCCAGTCTTCTTTCCATGCAACCAAAAGAATCCTAACATAAAAAAGGTATGTAATTTTGGATAAGGAAAAGTGGTAAGAACATCTACTTCAAAAAGATAATTTAAGGATAATGGGGGATAAAAAAGGGTTTAGCACAATGCCTGGCATTTAGGCCTCAAGTAACTTTTATTTGCGTCTTAAGATATATAGATATAAAAAATTTCTACAGCTTCAAACAGCTTCTGACACCACTGCAGTAACTCCAATTCAATTCTGACTCTAAACTACTCAGTTAAGTCACGTTCTGGGCAAACCTCTGTAACATTGCCCGGCAGGCATCAGTTGCAAGTTGGGGGACCCAGGCCACACATCTGGGCACTGGGTCAAATTGGCTATAAATCCACTGTTTCCCATCTCCCTATCCCACCCCACTCAATAGTCGTTTGTGAGAACGACTCACCTAACTTACTAAAAGCACTATACTCACGATTATAATTTTGTTGCCATAAAAAGATGTAAATAAGAGGCCAAAAGAGTTGCACAGCATGACGGCTGGGAGGGTCACAAACACTAATTTCTGTGTTCTCTCCATGAATCGTCAGAACGCATCATCCCTCTGGCACAGAGATGTCATCATCACTCATGGAGGCTCATTGAAGTTTTCAGTGTCGCGAGATGATACGGGATTTCATTACGCAGCTGTGATTGGTCGAATCACTGCCCACGTGGTGTGGTCCTGCACTCAATCCGCAGCCCCCTCCTCTCCCAGAGGTCTGACCTGGCCTGGCGTGGCCAGCCCCTACAGAAGGCTGCAGGTGTGCTGGCCCCACCTCTGACACCTCGTTAGCATAGGAACTCACAGGTGTGGTCCTGGGCCACACCCCTGATTCCGAGCCCAGGAAATTTCCAAGATTCAGATGTCCCTCCTAGGAACTGGGGACAAAGACCAGCCAAGTTTTTTAATATACTACAGATGGAATTCACACAGACTTCCTTTAAGTCATCTGTTCACCTGTTATATTAAAGAATTTGTTTATATGTAATCTGAATTTAACAAAGAACTGGAGCAGCCGGACGTAAAGGCATAGAAAGATTATAAACTGCTCAAATTTGAGGTTCAATCTAAAATGGAAACACAGATCCTCAGAGCTATAATAAATATCTATATAATAACATCTATAAACACCCAGATTCGCAGGTTTTACTATTTCATAAACATACCTATAAACAAAAAATGTGATCCAATGAAAATCTAATTTTTACCAAACATTTTAGGAAGACATCTACTGTGTACAGTGGAGTAACACTGGCTGTGCTGTCTTTGGTGCAGTCTCTCCCCAGCTCAACACCCCTTCCGGCCCACACACACACAGGGCACCTGGGCAAACAAGGGGCCAGTGAGGTGGGCTGACCCAGGGCAGTCTCCAGGACCCAGGCTGGAAGGGAGAGGTAGTTCCTGCAGGAACCAAGAGAAGCCTGGAAAAGAGATACCGGTATGTCCCTGGGGGTACCACCCAGGGTCAAAACCAGATTAGCCAGATTGTCTAAAAGTCTGCAGGGCAAATTCCAAGCGGGGAAGCAGAAGACAGCACCTAAAAAGGCAGGAACAAGGAACAGAGTGGGGAGGGGAAAGTAAAATTAGTCCCAGACAGAGGCCAATAACATTGGCCAATCCCTACTGAGCACTGCACTGTAGAAGATATTTACTGTACTGGGGTCACTTCATTTAATTCTCATAAAACCCCATGAAGCTACTTTTCTCCCCATTTTACAAAGGTAGTATGGAAAATGTCAAGCATTCACAAAGGTGAAGAGAACAGTGTAATGAAATCTCATTGCACATATAACCAGCTACAAGAATCATATGCTCAAGGGACTCTCAATTCACCTGTACTCCCCCCCTTTCTCCACCCCCACCAATTCTCACCACCTTGACCCCCCCACCCAACAGGAAACGTGTACAAGTCAACTCACCAAGCCTGGGGGAAAACTTGAGTCAACCCCTTAAATTTGACTTTACCAGCTCAGTGCCTGCTCCCAGAAGCAGGCAACTCCTTTCAACCGCAACAATGTCCGCTGCACTGTTCTGTCATCAACAGCAAACATCGGTGGGACAGCAGTTGAGCTGAGCTAATTTGGGCATCATCTCCAAATCCCTACCTTCCTCCAAAAATCCCATTAGGAGCATATGAATTTATTTTAGCGCTATTACTCCTGGATGCTCTGTTGATTTTCCCCATGAGTATGTTAACTTTTTTCTTTCCAACTAGATCACACACTCTTGACCCTGTGAGTCTACAGCCTAAATCTTTGCTTGAGGATCAAATCCAAATGGCTGTCCGCAGTAGAAAGAGCCCCCCCCCACAATCTGGCACTTGCTTTTCACTCAAGTCTCTCACCACTCCTAATATCCCAACTAGACGGAAGTCCTTGGAGATCCATGGTCTGAGCTCCAGCCTTCTGTGAGCGTTTTCTCACCTCCCGGCCTTTGACCTGAATGTCTTTTGTCCTGGATATCACCCACCCAAAGCCACCCACCTCCTCCAGAAAGCCTCTTCTAATGACCTGCCCCACCCCTAATCAGGGTTGGTATGTCACCGCTGTGTTCCCACAAAGCCCTGCACATCACCCTAACCATACATTTACCATCATTTAATGGTGATTGGTTCTTAGGTTTTCAACCCCAATTTTATGGCACACTCCTGGACGGCTGGGACTTTTACTCTTTTTTGTAGTCTCCAGTAAAGACCTTAGCCCACAGTTGGCCTCCCGTTAATGTTTACTAAATAAAATGAACAAATAAGAAGGTAGATGGACAATGGGTAGCAGGGGGCACACCTTTAAGTCAGTCCCAAAGAGCAGGTCACGTCAGTTAGATGGGCAGATGCCTAGAGGTCTACATCATCTCCCCTGAGGCACTGAGCTCCTGCGTTAACCACACACCACTGGGAACTACCTCCTTACATTTTCGAGTGTCCACTAATTCCAATGCTCAGGGGTTTAACAGACAAACCCTTCATACCCTTCAAGGTGACACTGTCTTTCATCACATCTCTGTCAGGTCCGTGTCTGAAACCAACTGCAGATTCCTAATCTCTTGAGCATCCACCCACTGAAGGCGCCCACTCATGCATGCTTTCCTTTTCTGGACCTGTGCCAACTCCATGATGGCTTTGTTAGAAATGCCACCATCACAACCATAAGGACTAGTTAAAGCACAGTGAGTCAAGGTACCCTCCAAACTTCCAGCTAATTTTGGCAAATGTGTCATTTAACATAACCACCTTCCCCCACCCCTGATACCCTACATGCATAAAAACAAAAAGGCTTCCCAAAATACATGTATCATTCTGCCCTGGAATTTTGTTTTATAAACTCCCCAGAATTTTAAGTGTTTATAAGTACGGGGATATGGAGGGAAATTCATAAAATCATTCCCTGTAGATAAACCAAGATTTGTGCTTTGAGTTTAGACTTAAAATTTCAGTTCCACAGCTATTCTATCACCCAGGTTATTCAGTCTGCAGATCACAACTGAATTCACCTAATTCCACTGTAAGAAGTAAACTACAGGACACTGTATTTTAAGGTCTATTGTCATTTTATGTTTCCCTGAAGAAGAATTTTATTATGGTAATCATCAGGTTATAAAGCACTCACCCTCTATGCAGAGCAAATCAAATTGGATAGATTTCCCTCCCAGATTTTTTTATAGCACTCCAATTGTTCTTAGAATTTGTAACTATTTTTCAGAATGACAACCCTAGATTTATCTATTCAAAAAGTGCCTGAGTATATCAAGTGGGTATGTTTTTCTCCATAGAGAAAGAGGTTGGAAGGGCAGAATTTTACCTTCTAATTTTCAGATAGAACTAACCTCTTTTTGCCTTCTAGAAAGTGCATATTGAGCCCTGTAAATGTAAGTGTAATACCAAGAAGGAAAGATGATCCAGAGGGTTCCTCAAGCCCACAGATTCCAGAGATAGAATATGGTCTCCGAATTGGCCTTTCCACTCCCCAATTTAGAAATCATTTATTCAACTGACCTAGCTCAGTTCCAATCTCACCCTTTGAAGCTCTGAGAATTTAGAAAATATTGATGATACTCCTTCACGAGAGTTCTGTAAGAATAAGTACTAATGGAGAAGTGCTCACAGATGCTCAATTTCAAATGGATATTACTATATTATTATTAAACCCTTTATAAAATAATGGTGGTGGGCAGTGTGATGGTGGCTCAGTGGCAGAATTCTCGCCTGCCGTGCCCGAGACCTGGGTTGATTCCGGGTGCCTGTCCATGCATTAAAAAAAAAAGAAAGAAAGAAAGAATGGAGGGGTTAGAATGGTGAAAACAAAACAAAAAAAAGAGGCTGGTGATCGCGTAGAGTTTAGAAAGAGAGATGTTGTGAGAAGAAAGTGGTGAAGACAATTTAGAAGTCTTCCCTAATGCCATAAAAAATCAAAGCATGTCTTGATTGAATGAACTGGGTTCAGAACCAAAAATTCCCTAGAGTAGAGATGATGGGCTATCATTCAGGCTTGAACTCGACAGAAATACATACCGCCTATAACCATCCTTCGTAACCTTCTCACCTATTATTCAGCCTCCCTGGTGGACCCAGCAACTGGATAAACAAGGTTTCTAAGGCTCTAAGGCTAAAAGTAAGTATCAGCTTAGTGATCAAGTAACATTACTTCTTCCCTTGATGCTCAGTTTCTTCAGCCATTAAATGGGACTGCTCTAAAGATCAAATGAGAGATCTTTAAAGCATTTTAGCAACTTGATATAAAGATGGCATTATCCCACTTCAGAAGCTGAGTGCCTCTGGGGTAAAGCGGCTCAGCTTCTGAACTGCAGGGAGATTAAACCACCCCACCCCACCCCACCCGAGTATCAAGAATCAGACAGTCCTAGAAGGCTGTTCCTTGAATAATACTTATTGAGAAAATACCTCTTAAAAACTACTATTACCACATCCATTTACTGTACAAATCCCAAGCAGAGACCATCCATCCACCCAGTCCTTCATTCCCACAACAAAAAAGCACATGATTGGGGAGTTATGAAAAAATCTCACCATCACTGCCCCACAGATACGATTAAAATCTGCACCATTACAGTGTCACAGAAGAAAGAGAAAACAAATGTATTGTATAGATGGGCAGTATTTCACTGCATCTAGGCAAAAGCACAAAAATTTTTATTAAGGGTAATTTAACCTCTCCCATGATCAATATTCACTAATAGGCCATTTTCTTTCTTTTCAAAAATGCACCCAAACTGGTGCTAAAAAAAAAAAAAAAAAAAAATGAGAGAACGATAAAAGGACCTGTGGCTGAGAAAAGGGTTGTAGATGTTGACAAGAACCCTGACTGATCAGGCGGTATTTTATCGGAAAAGGTGAAAGTAGTTCTCAGGCCTGACTGCCCATTGGAAACACATGGGCAGCTTTAACAGGGCCATTGCCTGGGCCCACACAGGAATTCAGGTTTAGCTGGTTTGGGGTGTGGCCTGAGCATTTTTACTTGTACCAGTTCCCCAGGTGATTTGACCCTGCAGTCAAAATTGAAAACCACTGATTAAGATTAGTGTCTCCAAAATGCATATCAAATAAGGACTAGAAAACAGTTTTGAAATTCATGCTTAATTTAAGACACTGAATTTAAGACATTGTTATAAAACCAATAATAATAACAGTAATAATGAATACTTGGTTTCAGTTTGTCATTTTAAGGAGAACTCTAGAAAGAATGTTTGTAAAAATCAAATGATGGAGAAAAATTATGGAACTATTAAACTTTACCACCAGGGAAGTCCCAGATACTGTGTCAAAGATTAGAGACACCCAAATCAATAGGCCAAGCCCTTGATCTTGAGGCTTCCTCTTGTGAAGCTTATATATGTAGCAGAGAAGCTTAGTCTACTCATAGTTATGCCTAAGAGTCACCTCCAGAGGACCTCTTTTGTTGCTCACATGTGACCTCTCTTTCTCTGCAAGTGAAACCATTACCCTCCCTCTATGTGTGACATGACATCCAGGTATGAAAGTCTCCCTGGCAGCATGGGAGACGACTCCCAGGGATGAGCCTGGCCCTGGCACCATGGGATTGAGAGTGTCATCCTGAGCAAAAGGGGGAAAAGAAGTGTAACAAATAAGATATCAGAGGCTGAAAGTTCAAATAGAGTCGACAGGCTACTCTGGAGGTCACACTTATATTCAGTTAGACATTGCTACCTGTCATAACTTGCCAAACACCAACCAAAACCATTCCTGCCAATCCTAAAGAATATGTAGGGCATTATATAAGGTTATACAGAGGTTCCATGCACTAGGGTAACTCTCCAAAACCTACAACCTCCAGATGGGTCCCTGGATCAGTCCTGAAATGCAGAGGGACAGCACTTCCTGAATATCTACTAGTTCCATCCCCCTACCCATATTATCAACAGCCCCTTCCCAACATGAAAAAGTGAGAATGGGCATAGCCCAAATACCCCTAAAGAATGAGAGAAAGATCAAAGACTATGGTGTAGTTATACAGAGAAGGTTGGGTTTAACAAATGCGTATGAGTGCTTAATCATTACACTGATATTTCTTTTAGCCTCCAGTACCTTGGAACCCTAGAGCAGCTAGAAATAAAAACCTAAAATTGTGGAAATGCAAACCCACACCAAACTCTGATATCTGTTCTCCAACTAATTGTTGCAATGTCCTTTGAAATTTATTGTTTTTATGTGTATAGGTTATTTAAAGAGAAAGAGGAAGGCAGTGAGTGGCTCAGTGCAGAATTCTCGCCGGCCATGCCAGAGACTCAGGTGCAATTCCTGGTGCCTGCCCATGCAAAAAAAAAATTAAAGAGAAAGAGGAGTATAACAGAGAAGATAGGATTTAACAAATGAATATGATAGCTGAATAATTATATTGATATTTCTGTTGGTCTCCAGTGTCTTGGAGCAGCTAGAAGAAAAAACAAAAAATCATAGAACTATAACCCATACCAAACTTTAAAATCTGTTCCATAACTACATGTTAAAATGTACATGGAAATTTATTGCTTTTTTATATATATGTCATATTTCACAATTAAAAACAATTTTTTAAAGAGGAAAAAGTCAAATGATAGTAACTGTGATTATGTGGTGATTACATGACTATGCATTTGTCAAAAGTCACATAACTGTATACACACACACACACACACACACAAGTTACTGTATTCAAACTAAAAATAAAAAGCCATGCAGAGGTTAAAAAAAATGATATATTTGTTTAATCCGGTAACTCAATTTTGGCTTAGAATCATATGGTGTGCTTTTAAAAATCCTGATGCTGGGACTGTCCCACAGATCAATTACATCAGATTCTCTGGGGTGGGATGCAAGCATCAGTACTTTCTAAAAGCTCCTTGGGTGATTGCAATGGGAAGCCAAGGGCTGGGAACCACAGATCTAAACCCATGTCCATAGAAATGTGGCTTCCAACCAGAGTAATCATCTCTACCCTAAACTCTACTCACCCAGAAGAACTCACTAAAAATCTACTCAAGTTTCCAAATCTCTCTGTTATTCTTAAAATTAACTTACATTTGGTTTTAAGATACTAGCCGAACCCATAAAGCCAAATATAAGAAGACACCTTGACACCCACTAATAGCACACTAAATCCCCTCTATCTGCTGACAACTTTAAAAGAAGTGGCTCTTAAACATCAGAATCAGCTGGAGAGGTGGTCATAACACAACCACCTAGTGGCACCCCCCTCCCAAGTTTAAGATTCAGTAGGTCTGGGGTGGGGCACAGAATTTGCATTTCTACAAGTTCCCAGGTGATACTGTTGGTCAGAAACAAGAAAACCAATGGTGAAGTTAAACCACACAGTCCTGAAAAAATGGTTGGTGCCCTGAGACTCTTTGTCGGTTTCCATGAACAAGCTCATATTTAGAAACTGACCTTGAGGAAGCACCAGGATTCCAGCGAATCATAGATGAGATTATCTAACCTAGACACTTGCTATTCAAAGTGTGATCCATGAACCAAAGGCATTGTATCACCTGGGAGCTGGTTAGAAATGCAGAAACCCAGGCTCCAACCCCAATCTACTGGGTCAGAAATGGTTTTCTGAGGATCCCTGGGTGATTTAAATGCTCATAAAGTGCTCCTAAGGTTTGAAAAACAAGGATTTTGACCAATTCCCACATTCTGCAACAAATAATTATTGAGCACTTCCTCTGTGCACTATACCCAGCAGTGAGTAAGCTGGACAAAGCCCCTGCCCTCATGGGGCTTGTTCGGAGCAAAGATTTTATAAAACTAAGACCTGGAGTTGTGGGCTTAGTCCCAAGACAAAGGGCCCGTTCATGGCAGAGGCAGGTTTAGAACACACATCTCCTAATTCCTTGTGGAGTAGAAGGAAAAAAACAAGCAACTGCCTCCATCAAAATCATGAACCTCCCAAAAGAGAGGGTGCCAAAAATAAATTAGCAATCCATTTCCACATACCAAATTAGGACAGTTGGGAATCAGAAATCTAATTCTCACAAACCTCTACTGGTCAGACAATACTGGCCAATACAGGGTGTTATATAAGTAAATTTTTCTTGGAAGTTTCTGAACAGGATGAACAATAAAAACACATTAGAAGGGCAGGCCACGGTGGCTCAGCAGGCAGAGTTCTTGCCCGCTATGCTGGAGACCCAGGTTTGATTCCCAGTGCCTACCCATGCCAAAAATAAAACAAAAAATGCATTAGAAGGAAAAACATCTTGACCCCAAGTATAACCTAACACTGAAATGTTTCTTTTGGTACTTTAAGAAATGTATTGCATTGGCAAGGCTCCAGATTTATTAAAAATGAATTGCTCTGATACACTGTAGGATAGAAGCACTGTGACAATACAAGTGCTGGTGTTCCTTACTTCTTCCTCAACTACATTCCTGTCAAGTTGGAGGAGTGGAACATTTGTTGAGGTAGGTGCTTGACTTAGATTAGCGCTTCCAACCGCATTGTGCCTGTCCTACCAAGAGGAAAACTGAGCCTCAGCAAGGTAACTTCAGTAAACAAAGTCACACATGGTAGCACAGCTTTTGGAATGAAGACCTTTGAGCCCCGGACTGGACCTGCTGAATCAGAATCTGCATTTTAATGTGATCCTTGGGGAATGTGTGTCCACAGTGACATCTGGGAAGCACTGAGATACCCACCATCTAAGAGCCGGCTCACCCTGATTAAGGCAATCAGCAAATGTCTGGGTCAGCCTTAAGCAAACAGCAGCCAATCACCTATGCGTGGACAACACCGGGCAGGTGTTTGTCACACCAGAAACTCAAAGTAAATCACAGGGCTTGCTGCCTAGGGCTCTTTGAAACAGCTGCACAAAGGTTGCTGGACAGAAAGACCAATTTCGTCTTTCTAGGCAAAGTACCAGGCCTCTTCCTGGTGCCAACATCAGCTAACACCATAAAGACCTATCAAAACTGGCCAGATTCAAATGCTCCTGGGCATTTTTTTTTTTTTTTTTGGCCTTTCTTTTATTTTAAACAGCCACAGAGGGTAAACCTCCTTTTTAAGTAACCAGTGAGGTGAAAAAGGCAAATAATATTGCTCTCAGATTAAAAAAAATCTCACAGTTCATCAACTGAAGCCGTCTCTCTCTCTCTCTCTCTCTACACACACACACACACACACACACACACACACTAATCTCTACATTCCAAAAACCCGAATTAGGATCCTTAGAACAAATGTAAACTGGATCTTAATGGTTCATTGTTGAGAGAAGAAGCTGAGCACAGGAGACCTAAAGGAATAAATCCCTAAGGATCAGGGGGCTATATGCCCCAGAATCATTAACATGACCATTAAAAATGGAGCTTCCTCGGGTATAGAGCTGCCTTGAGACCCGGCATTCCTTCTACCCGGGATATACCCAGAAGATCTGAAAGCAGAGACGCTAACAGACATTTGTACATTGATGTTCACAGCGGCAAAATTCACAACTGCCAAAAGATGGAAACAACTCAAATGCCATCAACAAACGAGTGATTAAAGAAAATGTCGTATAGACATATGATGGAGTATTATGCAGCTGTCAGACAGAATAAAGTCATGAAGCATGTAACAGTGTGGATGGACCTTGAGGACATTACGCTGAGTGATATTAGCCAGAAACAAAATGACAAATACTGTATGGTCTCACTGACATGAACTAACATTAATGAGTGAGCTCTGAGGGTCAAAGTTAAGAACAAAGGTAATCAGGAAATTGAAAAAGAGTAGAGATTGGGCATTTGAGGCTGAAAGAGTCTAGAATGTACAACAGGACTGACTGTAAAGATTCAGAAATGGGTAGCGCAGTACTAGCTGATGGAAGCACAACAGCAAGAGTTCGCGGAACAAAGCCGAGTGTGAGTATAGTTGAGAGAGGAAGGCAGGGGACCTGTAGGACACCAGAAGGAAAGACAGAGGATAAAGACAGTGAGACAGTGTAACTTAACAGTATAACCCAGGGTGGAAAATGATGATGATTAAATATACAAATATAAGAACGTTTTTGCCTGAGGGAGAACAAATGAGTGTCAACATTGCAAGGTGTTGAAAATGGGATGGAACAACCAGGGCTGTCTGACTTCCCTTTCAACTCAGCCAAATTCACAAAAAAACAAAGAACAGAGAGGCCTGTTCCTGTTGTTAAACCAGTGTTTGCAAAGTGAGGCCAGATCAATGCTTAAAAAAAAAAAAAAAAATTGGTCTCTCTTGTAGGAGTAGTGGGCCTGCTCTGGGCCCCATTTTGTAACTGAGAAATTAGGATTTAAGGGATGATTTTGATACTGAATCATATTCCTTTTATGCTTTCTGGGATACTGGAGTAGACAGAGGGAAATACCTGAAATCTCTAATACAATTCAGCTGCCCTGATATCTGAAATGAGTGTAAAAGCCCTTATCTTGTGCCTTTGTGTCTGTAAAAGCTGTTGCTCCCTTCATCTGGTCATTTTCTTATAGGGCAAAGGCCCTAATGCTAATGAAGAATTCGAAGTCAGCCATTAACCAGTTTCAGCCTCTTACATTCGTAAATCAGCTAGATTCTGCTATTGAAAGATAACTTGTCTCCCTTCTTTTTGGCTTACACCTTTAGTACTGAAATGATAGCTCTGCCTCCCCTTCTTTCTGATTACATTCTCCTACTGAAATGATAATGATAACACTGTCTCCTTTTCTGCTTTGAACTTGCTATTCCAAGTTGTAGTGACCTCATCTCAAAATTGATAAAAACCTCATGGCCCCTCAACTCCAGGAGACAGATTTTGGGCTGCTAGACCATTTGCTCTCCTACTACGTGCCTAGTAATAAACTCTTTCTCTCTTTGAAAGCCCTGTGTCTCAGGAATTGGTTGTTGAGAGCAAAATACCACCTTTGTGTGGTATTTCGGGGCCTGCTCTGAGCCCCATTTCCCAGGACAGTTTAGTCAACTGCCAGAGGGAGCTGCTGTGCCAGAGGGGTTAGGGTGAGCAGCTGGCCGGTGGCTGGGGAACTGGCCCAAACACAATGCCAGTGGACTGAGGAAATTTCATTTAGCTTCCCATGACTTCAAATTACTCCACTTGAGTGATATGGAAGTAGCTTAGGTTCTTATTCAATGATATAAACCCAGGTCACTCATCACTCAGGGACCTCCACACTCACTATAAGGCAGTGGACCCTTTAGCAGAGTCACCAGGGGCTATTAGCACACAAATGCAGATGCCCAATGCACATAGAAGCCAGTGGATGACACAGGAGTTTCAAAGAGATAAAAGCTTCATGAGAGTGCCCTGTAAGGAAACAGGAGGCAAAATGCCTGAGATTTGGGTCTTCCCCTACCCCCAGCCACAAATCAGAAGGGTTTAGGGTTTTCATGGGATTCAGACAAAGGGAGACGGAGATAGTGACTTTGGCTGATATTGGTTATGGTTCATCAGAAGTGAAGAGTGACAAGAGCTGGGGCAGGCATTAGGTTGCAATTTACAGCAGTATTGTAAACGGTTTAATTAACATAAGATAACATAAGAAAAGAGACTAAACTAAACAAAGGCACTATAAGATCTGACAAAAAGTTGGCAGGGGCAAAGAGATTGTGCCCAGTTACAGTATGTGGTAAAACAAAAGATAACAAGTAAGGGAGTAGAAGTCAACTAAAATTACATTTACAATTAAAATCTTGTAGTCAGTAGTTATGATCTACAGGGAAACAGGCTTTTTCTAAGACCGGAAGGAGGGGTCCCAAAGGAAGAAGAGCTAATTGGTGACAGCAGCAGCTACACAGTTACAAGACTCTGATTCAGGGCTGAAAAACAAATCCATAATGGTACTTGGGGGAGGGGGAGGCTTACAATTTCAGTTTGCATGTTCAGTGGGGAAAGCCCATGTCTGAGACAAAATATAGACTCCATATAAGAAAAGATGGATGCATTCGACAGAATTTCATTTTTTTAAAATCAACGGGGCAAAACACACTGCAAACAAAGTGCAAAAGTAAATGATGAACTAGGAAAAGTTATTCGCAACTTTAAGGAAATGCACTAAGATATTAGCTAAGAGCAGTTATCTCCCAGGTAAGGAAAATATCAGAGTGACTTTTTAATTTACTTTTTATTTTTTGCATTTTCCACACATTACTTTCATATTCAGGAAAATCAATAAACTTTTAAATATGACAGAAAAAAAAAGACAGGGTATCTATCGAAATGGGACTTGGGGTAACTATTTTATTCTCCCACTTTTATAGCACTTTCAGTAATGATCATCTTATAATTTTATAATCAGAAAAACATTTTTCCCCTTTATAAAGAGAAGCTTGCAGTGAATAAGAGCTAACAGCTAAGAATCCAGCACTGCAAGTGAGAGTTAAGTTCCTAACGGTATTCAGCTGTAGCTCTCCATCAGTTCCTGATCAATCTGTCAGAGTCTTCCTGTCTTGCTACGGGAATAAGAAGAAGTTTTCTGCACAATCCTTAAGGTATGTGGCTAACTCTGGGGCTGATCTGCCACCCTTTTGAGGGAATGAGACCACATTTGCCCAGGACAGACAACTGGTACCAGACGACTGGTACCGATCGTATCAGTCAGGGTTCTTTAGAGAAACAGAATCAACACAAGAGATCTGTAAAAATGAGATTTATAAAGGTGTCTCACGCAACCATGGGAATGGGGGAACCCAAAATCCATAGGGCAGGCTGTGAAGCTGGCAGCTCCAATGAAGGGTCTGGAGGAACACCACAGGAAAGGCTTGCTACTAAAGAAGCACTGAAAGAGTCTCTCTTCTTCCTCAAATGTCTTCAACTGATTGGATTACCTCACTGATGGGGGATCAACTAAGGTTGACTGCAGATGTAATCCGCCACAGATACAATCAACTGACTAATGATTTAATGCCCAGCCTTCTGGTTTATCAACCAGCCATGAAATATCCTTGCAGCAAGTCAGGCCAGTGTTTGCCTGACCAGACCACTGGGCATCATCATTCAGCCAAGCTAAACCAGAACTAACAATCACACCAATTATACTACTATTCCAGCTGCTAAAACAAATGCCATACAGTGGGCTGGCTTAACAATAGGAATTTATTGGCTCACGTTTCAGACCCTAGAAGTCTTGCTTCCTCCTAGGGTCTGTATCTTCTGGCTAGCCAGCAATTATTGGGGCTGATGACAGCGTCTTCTCCTCTGTCTTCTGGCTACTCCTTGTGCCTACTCCTCCTGTGTCCAAATTTCCTTTGCTTATAATGACTTCAGCCCTATTGGATTGAGGCCACCATCATTCAGTCTGGGCACACCTTAACTAAGAGCACCTTCAAAGGTCCTGTTTGCAAATGGGTTCACACGCACAAGACCAAGGTTGGGACATGGACAGGAACATGGCTTGTGGGGGACATGATTCAGTCACCAACACCAATGTGAGAGCCCAGTGGCCCTCCCGCCAAGCTCAAACAACTCCATCCAAGAGCAGGTGATAAGCTAGGTGGACTTTTGCTTCAGCATGGTTTCCTTTATACCCACAATATAGGCCGACAGTTTCCAGATGCAGAAGCACTGGGAAATCTACTTCCAAACTGAGAAGTACAAGGACAAAGGCTCTGATTCAATCAGGAATCTGACACCATAAGGGATGCCATGTAGACACACAGCGTTGCATCCTGCTGGCCAAACCTCCTGCACAATCACTGTCACCTGAAATGATCACTAAAGAAAACTCCAGATTCTGGCACCAAACACGTGGCACAGCTTTACCAATTCCATCGGCTTCGGTGTGCATCCTCTCCTACAAGTACAAAATCTATACCACCGTTTAGGGCCCAAATTCCAAACCTTCACCTTGTAGGCCTTCCCAAGCATCAAAAGACTCAATCCTCCAAGCTCAGTATATCTCTTTGGTAGTGTATTTGCTTGCACACACATGTGTACATATGGCATGTGCACATAGTGTTCATATATATATATACATACAAACTCGAACAGACTCTACATATAGACCATATTTTGGTGTGTGTGTATATATAATATATATAAGTATACATGCATACTACAATATGCATATATATGTAAATCTTGAGCTCTCTACTAAAGAAAAAATTTCAGTTATTCATGGCTTGTCTGTATTCATGCCTTTTGTGGGCATGAATACAGACCCCTATATTACTCCTGTAACCCCTATATTACTTCTCACACACAGAAACAGAGAACATTTCCAAAACTTCCAAAGAAAAGGGAGATCACTTGGGACAAAGTCTGAGAGAGATTTGTTCTAGGAAGCACCTTAAACTAACAGAGATGACATGGGACTTAAAATGTTGCTTCCATTTGGAAGTAGGACATCATTAGGATCGCCCAGGAACCCTGCATGGGAGAGGAGAATGCCTGCAGCCCCCGTGATGGCCCAGGCCACCGCAGACCTGGGGGGAGATGTGGAAGCACAGGCCCAGAGGCGCGAGTACACATACCACCAAGTGGCAGTGCCTGAGCACCCTGGCTGTAGGTGTGCATGCTTCTGTCTAGAGTCAACGAATAATAGTTTCCACAGTGATTAGATGGAAAACTGATACAGATTTTTTTCCCTTAAATAGTTTACTTAGTGGGTGTGTTGAGTTTATCACATAAGAAAAACTAAGAAATGTAAAAATAATCTGCATGGTCAACCATATCATACCCAACTCCCACCCACGTCCTTATGCCCCATCTCTGCCAGAAGAGCAGCCCCGAAGCCTTTGGTTTGCTCCTCTTTCAGCTCCCCTTGCAATTCCCATGGGCAGCAGTTATGGATCCAACACCACCCCGTGAGGAATTCTGGCAAACAGAGACTCAGAATTCCTCGGCAGAATGGCATGGGAGGGACACCGACAAAGAAGGTCTTCAACTAGAGACAGGGGTGTGGTGTGGCGCTTTGGCGGGGGGGGGGGAGGGTTTGCAGCATCTGGCCGGACTCACCTCTGCTGCTAAACAACGCTCTGTCTGTGGACATGACCCTACGGGACTTGGCTCCCTCATGCCTTAAACTGCATACACCCTAAGGGTCCTTTCAAGCCCAAGAGCCCCCAAGTCTCATCAGATGTCCTGTTTTCTGCAAAGCATTTGGTACTTTGTTACTGAAGGGGCAATATGACAGAGGCAACAATGGAAGAAGCCAAAACTGATAAGAAGAAGGAGCATGCGGGATATTTGCACCAATGTCTGATACCTGAGGAAAAAATTAAACTGAATTCTAACATTACCACAGAAAAGTAATTGCACTAATCTTATGTTCTGCCAATGCCCTGAAAAAATGCCCGGGGACCCTAGTGAATGATCCCATTTCAGAAGTAAACACCAGGATGTATTCAATAAATGCTGCAGAACCAAGTTACATCAATCTGTATGCAAGAGTTAATCCCCTGCCGGCTTTAAATCATCTCTGAGAGACTGGTTTACATTTCAGGGAGACCTGAGAACATTTTACAATCGCTCTCATTTTGGGGACGATCCCTGGCCTAAGGTCACACGGCTGGCGTTAGCAAATTAATTTTAATAAGCAGATTAAACATGCCAAGAGTCAAAGCAGGCTCTGGGTAAGGAGTGAGATCTGCAGCCAGAGGGGACAGGGCTGGAGCTGTGTGATCCTCAGTCTCTACATGTAAGGCTGGAATAGCAACACTGTTCTCCTAAGGTGGTTGAGGAATGAATTAATGCCCACATGCTCCTAAGGTGACTTACTAGGATGATGACTAAAATGATGTTATTCTTCTCCTAGTCTGGCTGGTCTTATGACTTGAGGGGACTCATTTGAATTGTGTGAGCCGCCTTCTGATTCGAGTATTAAAAAAAGGAAGGAGGATCCTTCCCTACTTTGAAATCTTAACAATCTACACTTCTCTCTATTCACATTCTTAGGAGACTCAACGTAGACAGCAGGAACCGACCTGAACTTCCAGATCCTACCACAGTTCCTCAAATTTTTGAAAGAATGAATGAATGCAAGCATAGTAGCACGTGTCTGAATGCAGCCCAACCGAGCCCAGATTCTGAGTCTGGACTACTGAAGCTTCGGGTCACTGGAGATAACTGACACTATATACTAGGCACAGAGCTATTTAAAATGCATGAGGTTCAGGTATTCCTCATAAGTCTACTTCTGAGATCCTTTCCGAGGCTTGGAGAAAAGTGAGGGCTTCGCCTCAGGAGACATAGCATTCCCTGCCTGCCAAGTCCAGAGTCCTTTTTCTCTGATGAGGACAGGCCATCCTGAAAATGCCTGCTACACACACACACATACACACACAAGTCCTCCTGAGAACAGTAACTGTAACACGAAGAGAAAATTTTGGAGCTCCATTGACATAGCTCCTATTCACAGCTTTATGAAAGCCAATGATTCTAATTTATGAAGCAACAAGACATGTTTATTCCCCATGTCTATGTTATCAGGGTAAGGAATGCTTCAATAGTCCAGAATTCCCATAAATAAGGAGTCCCAGGTGGTTTTCAGGGCTCTCCCACCTAAAGGAGTTAGTGAGGAAGGATTTATGTTTAAAAAGGCCTAACTGGAAGCAGGAGCTGTTCCCACATCCAACAACTCTCCTCCTCCCCATCCCAGAGCAGCTCGAGGGAACGGGAGCCCGTGGCCCCTAGTGAACCCAGGGTGGTACAGAGCAGACTAGCTCCGGGGCCAAAGCAGCCCCAGGGCTAGGAGCGCCTCCCCACAGGGGCAGCGTGCTTGCTGTGGAAAGGAATTCGAGGGCCATCTAACATTCCTGGAGCACAGGGCAATTCATTTGTCCTTTTGCCCTTAATTTCTTAATTTTTTCCTTTTTCCTACAAAGTGACCAGTATGATAATGATTCTTTGAGATACTGAGGTTTGCATGTAGTTAATTTTCATAAATGTTCCAAGTGTGCTTAAAAATACATTTTTTCCAGTTATGGGAGCTGTGTTCTATTATGCATGCCCACTGGGTCGAGCTGGTTATCTCTTCATATCTTTAGCTTTTCTATTTTTTTTTTGCACATTTGATATATATCGATTACTGGAAAAGGTGCTCTACATTCTCCCTTTGTGAAGTAATCAGTTGTCACTCTCTCTACACACACGTATAATAAGCTATGTTATTAGGGTAAACAAGCAGAATTAGTATATATCCCAGATCTGTGATATAACTTTGCAGTTAAGGCCACACACAGCTTCAGAATCATACAGACTTGGGTATGAGTTCCGATTCCACAAACTGCTTTTCTATTTTTTTTAAAATGTTTTATTAGAGCGAATAAATAAATAATAGGGGAAACAAATGTTAAAATTAAAAAATATACATTTTGGATAGATGGAAATACTAGTGGCCAATGAGGGAGAGGGGTAAGGGGTATGGGATGCATGAGTTTCTTCTTTTTTCTTTTTCTTTCTTTCTCTGGAGTGATGCAAATGTCCTAAAAAATGATTATGGTGATAAATATACTACTATGTGATGATATTGTGAGCCATTGACTGTACACCATGTATGGATGTGTGTATGCTAAGATGTGTGTGCTTGTATGTAGTTGTATCAATAAAAATTAAAAAAATAAATAAAACAAAAAAAGTTTTATTAGAGACAATGGTTTACGAAAAAATCATGCAGAAAGCAGAGTTCTTGTGTACACACTCCACCCCAAGCACCATTTTCCCTATTACTAACAGTTTGCAGTAATGTGGCACCTTTGTTACAACTGACGAAAAATAATTACATAAATAACAATAGTCCATAGTTTACATTAGGATTCACTCTGTATTGTACAGCTCTAATTGGGTAACATACATACATCCTAAAATTACTCATTTTAGTCACTTTCAACTATACAATTCAGTGACACGCAACCTACTCCTATACCTCAGTTACCTCCTCTATAAAAAGGAGATAAACATTTGTACTTCATGGGGTAGTTGTAAGGAGTAACTAAGAAACTTCAAGATTCCATAGCACAGTGCCCAGCTCAAGAGAAGCTACCTGCTAATAAGACTGTGCGACTTGCCTAAGATTGTGCAGCTATTTGGTAGTACAGAGATCTAGAGCACTGACTCCCCATCATTTGTGAGTCAGGCAGTATGAAGTGATGGGGGGAAGGAGGGAGGTAGATTATCGAAAGTGTTCATTCCAGGGCTGTACAGTGAAGAGAAGTGCGGGACAAGGCCACCGTGCCCATGCCTCATTGACAAGGCTAGTTCACACGTCAGCTGACCACTTGAACACAGCTTAATTGCAATCGCCCAGTTTAGCTTGTGCTCTCGGATTTATTTCCCCTTGTGGCTGGTTTGAAGGATCTGCTGAAACAGCTGCCCAACAAAGTGCTTTCTAGAACTTCTGGTTCTGAGAAACACTTGGCCTATTTAAACAGGCAAGAGTTAGTATCTGAATTTTAGATAACTACTGAGGACTAGTACCAGCCCTGGGAACTCTGGAATTATATGGGGCGGTACAAGGTAGGGAGGTAATGGATGTGTGAAAGTAAGTTCAGGGTAGACAATCCATTTCATTAGCAGCTTCCAAATCCTCTACAACATTCTCCTACATCCCAGTGGGGTGAACCAATCTTTGTCAAAGTCAAAGTTAATTGCACATCAGAGAGAGAAGATGAAATTTTCTTCTCTGGCTTTTGAACTCTGAAACTGACTCTTGGGGGGGCATTCTGTCCTCAAAATGTCAGCTGCGGGGGCGGAGGGGGGAGGAATACAACAAAAAAGGCAGTATAAACCGGCAAGAAAACCTGCCAAACAGAAGAACATTCTTAGAAAGCCTCAGGGGATTCAAGTCATGAATCTGCTTTTTAAAAAAAATTAAAAACAAAAATGCCACCCCTGCTGAAAAGCAACTCCTGTGAGTAGTTTCCCGCCTACAGGGTCATCAGAAACACTTACCTGCAGAACGTCCACAGGGCATGCAGTCGAGTACCCCAGTCCAGCTGCCAGGAGCCAGCACAGAGCCACCCACACAAGCTGTGCCTTGCAAGCGGACCCATATTTCATTCACGAGAACTTGGTAAATGGGTCACCACAGCCTGACACCATATTTGAAGACATCCCTCAATAAAATGGAGAAACCAACCAATGGTAGGGTTTGCTCAAACCCAGAAAAAATTTTTTTACAGGATTTACTGACAGAATTTCTCTCTTTTATTTCTTGATGTCCACTCTAAATTGGAAAAGGAAATTCTATAAGTCACTGACACTTTCCTCTTTCTTTAATCCTTCAGAGTCCTACGGCCACTGGTCAAAGAACCTAATATCAACCAGCCGAGTCACGCATTGTAAGTGGCCAGGCTAAGCCACTCCAGGTCTCTGATACTATGGCTTCCATTAGCCACACTGTGCCTTCCCAGGAACCCCTGCACAGGAAGACAGAGCCCAGACAGGTAAAACCCAGTAACAGGTAAGAAAGCCAAGAGTGGGAGATGATCTACAATTCACCAAAAACCGTTTTTACCTATAATCACCTTATTCTTCAAGTTTCAAGTTGCAGTTTAACCATCTGCTGGGGATGAAATCATGCTCCCCTTGCAAAAGGCATGTTAGGTCTCAAACCCGGGTCCTATGAGTTTAGACCCATTTGTAAACAGGAATTTGAAAGGGTTATTAGTTAAGGTGTGCCCCAATTGAATGTGGGTGGGCCGCAATACAGTATGACTGAAGTAATTACCAGCAAAAGAGATTAGACACATAGAGAAGCCACAGGGTGGCCAGAAGCTGGAAGTCAATGGAACATGGAAGAGAAAGAAAAAGACGCTGTTATGTGTTCTAGTTTGCTAGCTGCCAGAATGCAACATACCAGAAACGGAATGGCTTTTAAAAGAGGAATTTAATAAGTAGCTAGTTTACAGTTCTAAGGCTGAGAAAATGTCCTAATTAAAACAAGTCTATAGAAATGTCCAATCTAAGGCATCCAGGGAAAGACATCTTGGTTCACGAAGGTTGATGACGTTCAACATTTCTCTCTCAGTTGGAAGGGCACACGGTGGACATGGCAGCGTCTGCTGGCTTTCTCGTGGCTCTACAAAAGGGCCTCTCTCCAAAATGTTTCCTCTTTTAAAGGATTCCAGTAAGCACCTCCACCGTCAGTGGGTGGAGACACCCCTCCATGGAAGTCTTCTAATCAAAAGTTACTATGACCAACTGGGTGGGTCACAACTTCATAGGAACAATCAAAATGCTCCGACCCAACAATATTGAATGAGGATTAAAGGACATGGCTTTTCTGGGGTTCACCACAGATTCAAACTGACACACCATGTGATAGAAAATTAAAAAACCAAGGCTCTCCAGCAGCCAGCCCCAGGAGGCCACTATCTTCAGGCAGAACGTATCCCCTTGCCGATGTCTCAATTTTGGGTTTCTTCCAACCTCAAAACCATAAGCCAATATATTCTATTGTTTAAATCAACGCCTTGTATGGTATTTGTGTTAGCAGCTAAGAAACTAAAAGAGCACCTCTGGCCCAATTCAGAGTAATAAATACACTTCACTGTCAACCTACAGGAAGGACAAAGGAATGACAGTGTAAAAAAAAAAAAAAGAAGGTAAGGGCTCAAAAATGGAATATGTTATCCTTCCTTCCATCCAAGCCACCAGAGCCAGCAACGGTATGGAGCTTCCTGCACCTCCAATTTACTTTGGCCAGGGCAAAGCATATAAGGAATTAAACATCCTCTCAAAAATTAAACAAGTATACAAAAATCTAAAACTTGCTAACAAAACAACCTGGTAAGAGTAAACAGAAAGCCATCAAAGAAATCACTTTTTAGAGCAATTATCTCCCTCAGGGAAAGTAGCTGGTTTTAAAAAGATTTTCTGATTTTCTCAGCTAGTAAAATATAACAAGTTGGTGGAACAAATTCAAACATAACTTCATCCCTGTTCCCGACCCCAGCAAAATAATCCTCAGTGAGCAGCTGGGAAAACATTACTTCAAATGTTTTCCATGCAAATAGCAACCACCATTAATTGAGTGCTTGCTATAAAACAGGTATGATTCTAAGTCTTCACCTATATCATACATTTATTCCTCATGACCTCCCTACAAGATATTTCTAAGCTACTTTATGGACGAGAGGCTCGAAATTGCAGATTTTTGCCCAAGATCTCCCTTCCCCCTGCTGATAAGTACAGTTATTAAAACAGCAAGATACACACACATTAAAAAAAATAATAATTAACTGAATAATACTGAACTTATTCTGCAACTTGGAAACTCATTTTCCCACTGAACAATATATGTGACCATCTTTCTATCCACTTCATGTTCTTGATCCCTATATTGATTTAGAAGAAGAAAGAGTAAGAAAATTTGATATACTGTGCTACTGACAATGCCAGGGTGGAAATAAAACTATTCACAGTTCTGTATTGCTCATGCATCCAAGATAGAAACTCAGGGGGCTATCTTTTTTAAGCCAATTAAAGGAAGCTATATATCTGTGGATGGGTATGCTGCCACACACGTGCATACATTACTTGGCTGTTGTGCCTTGAACAAACTTCAGACAGAAATTTTAAGTTCTCCAAAGAAGCAGGCTGATGGACATTGCCACTTCCCTTCACAAAAGACAATAAACAAATGCAACTTTGGGAGGCATCTGATTCTACAATGGTAGAGATTTCAGATCTCCAAACAAAGATAACAAATACTCTTCAGCTCTTGGCTCCAACTTGTTTTCCTCTTTTTTCGACAATTAACTTTTTAAAACCTTTGAGGATACTTCCTCAGAAATACGATTTCAGTTTCACATGCACATAAAACAGTCCCTTCTAAAGTGTGGGCTTTGTTGAGAGAAGAGTGTAGCTAATTCCATAGTCTTCAACAACCAAAGAGAAATTAGCCATCACAAATTATACTCTCTCTGCACTACTGATGAAACCCACTTTCCTTTATTCCATCACTTCCGCTTTCTTGCCTGACTCCAGCAGCTGGGATATATTGCACCAGCCTATGAAGATAGGAGAAAACTGGAATCATCAGTTCATAGTTCTCTATTTTAAAGCAAAGTGGCAGAACTTCCAAAAGTAAGCTTATTTAACACACACTGTCATCACCTCCTTATGATAATTTAAATTGGAAAGGTGCAGGAGGTAAATTCCCTCAGTATCTCCTTTAGGCGCTAGCTTACCAGGGATGCAGCTTAAAATAAGGATATGAGTAGTAACAGAAAAACACACGGCCCAGGCTGAGACCAATGTAGGTAAGAGATACTTAACTATGCCCAACCAAGGCTGTGGGCCTACCAAACCGACTGTTGGGGTAATAACTATCTTTTATATAAAAAGCATAATTGGGGGAAAGGGCTTGCCGATTTAAAAGCCCCAGTTCTGCGGGCTCTGGAGCCCACTGACCAGGTTCACACAGCTCTGCCACTTACAGCTATGTGATCACTGGGTGCCTTAGTTTTCTCTTCTGTAAAATGGGAACACTATTAATAACTAACTCCTAGAATTGTTATGAAGTTCAAATAAGTTAATACATCTAATCAATCCCTCTTAGAACTCTGCCTAGCATAGGTAATAATTTTAAATATTATTAGTAATTGTTATTAATTGCTTATTTTTTCGTTAAGCATTATACTGTTGCTTCACACTAAATAAGGGCAACACTAGTATTACCTTCGCTGGCCTTCCGCTGTGAACCACACATTATTGCATTGAGACCTCAAAACATTCTAAAAAGGCAAAGAGGAATTTAAGTTTCACTTGAGGAATTGGGGCTCAGAGAAAATAAAATCTTACAAAATATCATGGAGGTAGAGATGTGGAATTTGAACCAGCCTGTTACGTACCACTTCTACCTCCCCGAGTCCTGCCAGACAGAAGTAACTAATAAGGAGTTGCTAGTCAACCTCTGATGGGTGCTTACCATGTGTTCCGCCCAGTGTCAGAAAATACTTGATATCCACTCTCATTCCACTTAGTAAACGCATGGATAAGTAAAATCATTACTCCCATTTTAGAGATGAGAAAACTGAGGCCTAAATATTTGAAGTCATTGGTTCAGGGATATGAAGTAAGTAAGTAGGAGAGCTAAGACAGGGCTGTAGAGTGTCCCATAACTGTTTCACTAATAATAAAGGAAGGAAAAAAAAAAGAAAGAAAGTATACTACTGCTCTCCAGGTTGGGTAAACCTTTATACCATCAAATCAGCATCTCCATACAACAGTTAGCATGTTTATTTGTTTTCACAGTGGGTAGTGTGGTAAGACAAGAAGTTCCCAATCTTCTTATTATAGCATTAGTAGTGTATTTGGCTTTTTAGAAATTATTTAGAATATAAGTAGAACCCTCACAAAATCCCCAGGGCAAAGTTATTTTTGCTAAGAAATAAATAAATAGGTACAAAATTAAAATGCTGCTGGTGGGGATAATTATTTAGATTCTGTACACAACTGCAATCATCCCTCTATCTTGTTTTCCTCCATTGCCCAACAGAATGAGGTAGGGTAAACAACTGCAGCCCTAAGCAAACTTAAAAATAAAAATAGTAACAGTTTTGCTTGCAGTTTCTTTATGTTTGCATTTATAAGGATTTAACTCAGTTATGTTTTATTTTTTCCAACAAAAACATGAAACTTCAAATTTTATTCCAAACAGAACCAATACTTCAACCTTTATTGGGGTTTTCTATTAACATCAATCAGTGTGGGGAGTAAAGAAAAACAAAAAAGACAAAGGGAGAGGGTGGGCCTCTGGGGCAGTAAAGCTGGACAAACAGATAAATAGAGACTAAAAGAGCAAATGAACAGGCACAGAAAAGGAGGATCTCTCAGAAGGGACAAAAATGGGAAGAAGGGAGGTGTAGTATACTCTGAATTAGTAAGGCTGACCTCTCACCATCCACAAGGTCTTCAGAAACATCCACCCTCTCCTGAAACCTTAGCTCATTCATCCATATTCATTCCTCTTCAATGAAATGGTAAGAGCAAAAGGGTAGCTGGACAATATCTCCTGACCTGCAGCATCACAGTTAAAGCAATATCATCACCTGATGGTCCAAGAAAACCCCATTTCCCTACTCTCTATTCAGTGACTCCTTTCCAATAAAACTCAGGACCAAGCTTAATTTGGCCTCCTTATCAATGCAATTGCCTAGCTCACCTCCTACCAGAAATTTTATACAGATTGTCAAGAGACCCTTCTACTAGCAAAAGACTGAGAGGCGCAGCTCCTAAGAATGATTGCACAGCAGCGGACAAATGAGCAGCCATATGATCGATCACCTGCCTACCAGAGCTTCCGTCCAAGTAAGGCAGTGTGCAGAGACTGGCTGTACCGAAGGCTGGAGGACACCAGGGCTTCAGCCACGGGAAAAAAGAAACGGGGTGGAGGAAGCTAATCTCGAGGCTGCTGCAGCTGTCTAGAAGCAAGCATGTACTCAAGTTGAAATCAAAGAACTTGAGATAATTATAGGTCACTACAAGACCATGCTGTGAATGGTGACAGATATTTTTTGTCTTATTTGCAGTCAAAACAAATCTCGACTGAAATTTAGAATTCTTCAGGCAGCGCAGCAAAACTCCTAACTAGATGTCAGTTTAATGTGATGAGGCCCAAAATAAACCTACAACCCGCATTAAAACACTGAGAACGTAAACCAAGCCAGGGAAGGAGGCTGCGTGCCGTTTACAAAGGGAGAGAATGCAAAAATCGCACATCCTTCTAGCTCTAATTTAAAAGCTCTCACTGCCAACAACTAATAATAACTTTCGAGTGCATCAAGATCCCTTTCAATATTGTCTTACCCTCAACCGATAATGGTAATTTTAGACATGCTGCAACACAAACAGTGGAACAAGGCACGGATTCTATTTGGGTAAATCATTTTACCTTTTTAAACTCACATCTCCATCTGTAAAATGAGATGGCTGGACTGGACAATCTGCAAGGTAGAGTCACATTCTCAAATTTCTTCAGTTTTGTAATTTGCCTCCACACCCGATGGGCTCCCTCAGAGTCAGAGCTGTGTCATACTGGAGCTGCCCTTCCCCAACCCAGGATCCTGTTGACTAAGGAGTTTTATAAGCTCCTAAGGGAGACATAGCAGCAAGGTCTGGATTTCTGGGAGGTATCATCTGCAAGGGCAACTGTCAGGCGGCAAGTCCAACACATCCAGGGAAGGCTGGGGGTGCCTACAAAAGGAATGTCCAGTATGCCCTGCTAGATTTATTTATACTTTTCAACTGGTCCACTGCCAAAAGAATTGGCAGAGTCTCCTATAAAAACATATGTATGCAGGACAGTTCAAATGAAGACATGATAAAAAAAAAAAACCAGAAACCATATGGAGGTTTGTTTTCTCTCTAACACTCATCACTGAGTCACTAGGAGCATGTCTCCACACATCTAAGTCCCAGGGTAATTTCCTCTGTATGAGGAATGATGCTTCAGTATCCCTTCCACAAGGGAGAACTCTCATCAGAAAGTTTACTAAACTTGACAAACAATAAGATTCTGCAGAATAACTTCTTCTGGAGTTACATCTCAAAGAAAAAGAGAAAGAAAAAAACTTAAAAACACACTGAAAAGCAAGCCACAAGTCGCTGGCTTTTTGGAACAGCCCACATCTGTAAACTATCCAAATTCCCACTGACAGCAAAATGGATAAATAAACTGTAGTCTAGTCACACAATGGATTATTCTATAGCAATGAGAATGGGCAAACTGTGATACAGCAACAGCATGGCTGAATCTCATAGACCTAAAACTGAGCTAACTGATGCAGTAAATTTCCTTTTCTCAGAAATGAAAATTATTTTGGAGAGGGTGAGTGGGGAAAGCTTGCTATCACATGGATTTCAATAGCAGATCACAAAACTCAGAGAAACTGAAATGATAAAAATCCTAGCATTACGATGGGCCTCAGATCTCTGCTCAGAAGTTTCGTTTGACCAATGGGGAAACAGAGGCTCAGGGGAGGGGAGACCGGCCCAGAGTCACAGGTGCTTTAAATCCCAAGTCCGTACTTGTCACAACATCCTAACCACACTTCTGATCTCTCTGGCATAATTGCAAAATATGAGAATAATGCAACTTGCATATGTGCTTTCTCCAGGGGAAAGGTTTTAAATTCCCCAGTTTGTTCATTCTGCATCCCAACAGGATAAAGATACAGGCTGATTGAACCCTTCTCATTAGTGATGCCAGTTATTTTGTGACAATATCTGTTGAATACTCATTTAAAGACTGCTAAGAGAGTAAATGCAATTTACAACGCTCCAAGCCTTTGATGCTTCAATCACAATCACAACCTGACACAAAATTAATATCCATGTTTTGAAATAATACACCATATTACTGATACAGTTTCTGTGTTCTTTCCTCCGTCAAAAGTCAATGCCCATGCACTGCTAAAATCTTTTCTACCACACTTTAAGGTTGGGTTATGTTTACATGCTAAATTAATTCTTCTGAACTAATTACCACTCTTAATTAAACAAAGTCATCTGTCTAATGCCGACTTTTGAATGACCTTTGAGAGAACAGAGCCACGTTAAAACTTTGTTCCAAACGCATGATATATACTTTTAAAGGGAGACTATTGGGAGGTTTTCTCGAGGGCATCCGACATTTACCTTTTTTAGCAGAATTGTATTTCGCTGACATAATGGAGGAAGTTTTATGGTTATTTTTTCATAATGCTATGACATACTGAAATCAGGTAAAACCTCGTTTATAGTCCACTCTACATTTTTGCTCTTAAGTAATAAAAAGAGAGAGCCTCTAGGAAATCAATTATTGAAAATAACTGAGAAAAGGCTGAAGGAATATGCAAGTTCAGCTAGTAGATTTGTGACAGGAAGAAAAGGGGTAAGTCACTGTGTCTGTCAAGTGCACAGGTTAAGCAAGAAATTGCAAAGGTATGTCCTCAAATTATAGTAAAATTCAGGGGGTGGTTTCTGCCCACTCCCTAAGAAGGTATTATCTTTCTCTTTTGTTTCAATAAAGGTGGGGAAAGGGGGCTAATGTAAGATTTCTGGAACACTCTTTGCCCTAGCAAGGAGAGAAACCAGAGCTGCTGCTCCAGCAGACATGGCTACAGGATTTGAAGCCAATTTAATCTGTAATTCCAAAATGCCACACAGACTCTAGGAGGGTTTGCAATTCAAGCAATATTAACTGAACACCAATTTCATGCAAAGCTACTTCTAAACCTTATTTGGACTGGAAATGGGAAAGGAACTGGCCTTTACCAAGTGCTCCCCATGTACAGACACTCTACTAGATCCCTCCCTACATGTCTGTAACATCTCATCTTTCATTCTCAAATCACCCCTTCAGGGGAAGAGTGATGAGTTAAGTGACAGGTCTAGGCACACAGCTGACGGGGAGTCCAGGTCTACACAGCTATTGAATGCTCTCCTGCCAAGGACCTACACTGAGCCCAGGCTGCAGGGCACCCACCTTCTCAAAGAAGAAGAAGGAAACCCAAAATTTAAAACAGAGCAGGGAGCTACAATATAAAGCAAAACAACAACACAACACACTATGGTGGAAACATGCATCCCAGGGGCTCAAGCAAGAAAAACACAACCTCCCGTCTACCTGGTAGGCAGGCAGCAGATGGACTAGAAACAGCTCTGGGACTGGGCTTTGGGGAAGCAGATGGATATCAATGCCTGCAAAGGGCAGACAAGCACAAGTAAAGGAAAAACACAGCACATGCACAAGGGTAGGAAGGCTGGACTGCACGGTGGGTGGTGTAGAGAGAAGAGGCAAGGAAAGGAGGGGTTAGGTCTTTCTTGTGAGAAGGGCTCTGAATGGCCATTTAGGCTTATATTTCATTCTTTTGGGGATAACCAGTCATGGACGTTCTTAAAACAGGAAGAGAAGCTGAAAGAAGGAACAGGCTTGGGCATCCCCATGTCGCAGCCACAGGTTAGATGCATAAAAGGAAGGTGCTGAGAGACTGGTGGCTGGGACTCCAACCACAACCATCTAGGAGAAATTAGCATGTCTGAATCAGGATGTCAGAAAAGTGGGCCTGACGTGACTTTGTCACTCAAAGAGTGAGGGCTGGGAGAAGCAAGAGGAAGACAGGGAAGATTTGAGAAAGATAGAATGTTCAATTTCACAGGCCAGGTGAAAGAGAAAACAAATCATGTTACCAATAGTATCAATGTAGGTCTGAAGACACCCACAGACTGTTCTTTCCAAAATATCCTGACCCACACCAGCAGTGCAGTGTAGATGATTTTTTTAGGATGGTTTCTTCTTCCAAGAAACCAAGAGACAATGTGGACAATCACATTTGGACAAATATCCTCTAATTTCATTTATTTACTTTGAGGCAAGGGGAACCAAAAATTATCAATGGTTAGCTCTATCTCTGCAACCCTAATATAAGTCAAGAACTTTAGATACCATCCATTAGAAGAAAGAAAATATAGATTCTGAAAGGGAAAATCATGTCCCTGATCAATTACCATCTACATTTTTAAGGATATCAATAAACATCTTGATGGGGAAGACAGAGCCGTCAATTTGGTTATGAAAAGCTCTATAGTAATTTGTTTTCTGCGAGACGTTTGGGGTCTTAGAAAGAATTATCATGTTACTTAGGATCAATGTGATCTCAAGAATGGAGAAAAGCTTAAAAACAGAAAACAAGAGATATTTTTCTACCAAGAGACATGCTGGTTTCCTAGATATGAGCCACTCAAAGAGGACAGACAGCAAATTCATCCAAAGGGCCTGAGAAATCATGTCTCTGCAAAGAAATGCAGACATTTCACCATTAGAAAACTCAAATTCCCGATTACCATGGCAGACCGAAACTGCACAGAAAGACGACAAAGGGCTACATAAGCGTGCGTCCTGGCAAATGGTATGGCACATGGTAAAAAGGGCATCCCAGCTGTAACAACCTTAGACTTTCAGCTTCCAGTTGGGGCCTGGAACAGGAATCTGGTGGCCTTGACGAATATTTCTGAGGGTGCAAACCAGGACGAGGCTACGAAAACCCAAGGCACTCCAAGAAGGAGTTCTGGTCATAGCCCCTTAGAAAGACAGGCAAATCCAAGCAGAGCAGGTGGGCCACGCTGGCTCAGCAGGCAGAATTTTCGCCTGCCATGCCGGAGACCCGGTTCAATTCCCAGGGCAGGACACTTCAAGGTTCATTTCCTGGTGCCTACCCATGAAAAAACAACAACAACAACAAAAAGCAGAGTTACTGCTGGCTTATGATGGTGGCTTCTCAGAAAGACACCCAACATTTACAGGCAAGTTAAAGACCTAATTTTGTTTTAACTAAGGATAGGAAGTCCAGGAAAATGGAGTGGCTCATTCTACCTGGCTCAAAAGAATGCTGTAAATATGTATAGCTTCACCCTGAGTAAGATATATTAATCTATTTAAATTCCGTAATGGTCTATTAATGAAGTTGGGATTAACCCTTCATAAAACATCCCTCAGCTACACTGTCAGGAGCAGAAAAATTCTGCTTCTCATACTGGGGTACCCCTCCCAGGACAGGCAGAATAGGGGAGCTATGGGATAAATGTGGTAACTCCTCTAACATTTGAGAGGAGAATTATCATTTTTACATTAAAGCAAATAAAATATGGGGTGGAATGTAAAATCCCAGCATACTTTTAGGGACAAAAATATATGAGAATTCAAAGACATTTTCACAAGCCTATAATGGGCAGCTTGGAAGTAGGCACAACTCTTCCAGGGGTGGGTGCTGGATTTTTTGTGGAAAAGTGTAGGGATGATTTTTATATTCTCATTAGGCTCTCTTCTTTAACTTAAAAAACATTCCCAAACATAAAGAACAGCCTCCTCATGTTCCCAATTTTTTTCCCATGTCCACATGTCATTGACACCGAATACTGCGAGGAGCTGCCTTCTTATGCCTGGTTCATCCTCAGCGTGACCTGGAAAGAGTGCAGCCACGGGGGGTCAGTGGTTGGAGGTCCCACCAAAGTGAAGACCGAAGGACTCGGCTGCAGGATACAGGCCGTGCAAAGTAAATAACAATACCATTATTACTGCAGGAAGACTGTGCCAAAATGCTTTAGAATCGCAAGTACTTTCTACTGGGGCCAGCGGCAAGGGACAATCTGTGTATTTTAACTTTCACAGTTCATTCTAAATGTGCTCACCTTTCTAAGAATTAGATGAGCATGTGGTACCACTTTATACCATGTTTTTTGAATCTCTGGGGGTTGACTTCTTTCACGTCCATAAAAACACATTTTATTAATTTTCAGAATGCCATTCCAAGGACCTGGAGGCATCCGCCAGGCAGGGCTAGGTCCTTGCCTGGTGACCGAGCGCTTACACTGGACCCTGCAAATCCAGCAAGCCACTAAGACATCTAGCCACAGGACTGCCCTGGGTTGGACAAAACTTTACCATACACAAATTAATAGCGGAAAAAAAAGAGGCTGAATGTGCCCCCCCCCATCACAACACCCATAACTTACAAATTAAATGGGATGCTAACTTCTGAGACTAGCTAAAAAAAGTAGCATGTCCTCCCATGTGTTGAGCAAGATCCATATATTATACATGCATTATGATTAACACACATTTCTATACCTTTTCATTGCCACTATTATCTCAACTATTGCATAAGACAAACATCAGTTTGTCTCTATCTTACAGATTATAAAACTGAACCTCAGAGAAGTTAACTTACTTGCCCAAAGCCACAGAGCTCCTAAAGATAAAGAGTACCTGGGCCTAACTGACCCCAAAGTCCAGTGACCCCATCTGTGGTTCACTACACTACAAGACCGCGGGGTCTGGTCCCTCTCTTCTGGATTCCTGAGGAAACTGCATGCCCTGGTGGGTACCCAGTGCTGACCCCGAGGGGCTGCTGGCACCTTACATGAACAAGGACATTGAAAATGGGAGCTCTGAAGTACTGGCCACATCTTATCAACCTCTACTTTTTAAAGGTGCTTAACTAAGGCTGCCACTAAGAACACCAAAATGAATGAGAATACACAGACTATGGGAAGATTTCAACCTTAAAAATTTTCCCATGTATCAAAAAAATTTTTCACATAATTTACCGAGTCAAGATGTTAAATACAGAATTAATTTGAAATTAATGTCCCTATCCAAACTTCAATCTAAATGTTTCCTTTTCTGACTGGGAGACTGAATCAAAAGCCACTAGATTCCTTCTCAAGGGAGCCCATGGGGGAAGGAGTGGGTAGAGGGAGGGGGTCCCAGGCAGGGAGGTAGGAGATGGCCCAACAAAGTCCGTCAGCCTCTCCTAGCCTTAGTGGTTCCATATGTGAAATGAAGCCTGTGGCCAGCCAAGACCTGACAAGCCCCCTCCCTTTCTGGCACTGATGATCACAGCGAGATGCTACAGGGCTGGAGCCCAGGGGGCTGGGCAGTGACCAGCCCCTCCCTCAAAGCACACGTGCTCCAAAAGGTGCCAAGGCCACCAGTCGACACGGCCATACAGTGCCCCACTGTTGTGTTACAAGTGGAATTCCAAGACCAAATCACTCTTTGGAATCCAGCTTCCATTAACAGGTACCTTGAAAGTTTGCTAAGACAAACAGAGAGATGCAGACTGGTTATCTTTATTATTTATTAACACAGGATATAAATTTATAAAATAAATAAAGGACGTAGGGCTCGATCAATGACATATAACAAATGCTGTTACCCATGACTGCCTAAACAAACAGGGTGTACTATCAAACTATAAATACACAAGGGTCATCTTTCAAAACAACGAAACTCTTATGGAAATAAGCCTATCTATTACTATTAAGAAACTATTCCAAGACTGTGAACCACTCCCCAGAGCCCAGTGTCATCACGAGTATGTGGGGAAAGGCAGCACAGGAAATCGGGACAGTCACAGACCCTGGAGCCAGGCCACCTGGGCTCAAGTCCTGGCTCCACCACTAAATAGCTTTGGGATCCAAAGCAAGTTATTAATATCATCATCTGGAAAATGGGGATAAGCACAGGACCTACCTCCAGGGCTGTTAGGAAGCCAAATAAGTGAATCACTGAGATTAGTGTCTAGCTCAGGGAAGTGCCATCCATAAGAATGTTAACTTTTACCCATCATATATATGTGCAAGAGCACCAAGTAAAGAATCCTGTTCAGAAATAATAGATGATTATTTACAGAAAGCAGAGATAAACAATCAGTGTATAAAAACCTGGCCTAAAGTAATACTACAGAAAAAAATCTGAACAGGAGAAGATGAGCCTACAATAATTTTGTGCTAACTAAAAACTTATGTTCAATGTTTGCATTCCATATTTTCAAGGAGAATTTTATGCCATTTAATCATTCACTCAGGAATCTTTTTTTTCCCTTAATTTTATTTCTCTAAATCTCTTTTCAAGCTGGTACCAGTTCAGTCATTTTTAATTCAAACTGCAACCTGCCCTCTTTTTTTTAAAGGACATTTGCTTCACAGACCATCTATAGGGCTTAAACATCCACTCATCTAGAAAAAAAATCATATATTTAAATTTACTACTATGATTAGATGGTATATTCATTTATCTCTACCAAACATACCTAATTAAGGCTTATTCAGAGAGCTACTACAAAGAATTTATATGGAGTCCTACTCTTAGAGATTACTCTATTAAATTATATATATATGGGAAAAAATAAAGATCTATAGCCAAAAAGAAATACTTAAAATTTGATCAAGAATAACATATAAGTATTCTGCAGGCCAAAAATAAACTACTATAAAATAAAGAATATTTCATATAAAACTATTACTCTGGTTTTCAGGTATGATAAAGTAGCAACACCTCATCTATCTTCCTTAGAAGACAAAAGGGCAAAACTGTGCAAAGCGCAGCTTGTTAAAGACATCTGTGCATCTCCTGCCCAGGACTGTCTACATCCTTGGGAAGACAGCTCAATTGCTTACTAAGCATGCCACATTTTATTATGCTTCAATTACACAGTTCCTCCGATCAACCATGTTAGCACTTAATTACCATGCAATTAACTCCTAGCAGCAACACAAGCTCATGGGCATTTCTGCTTTGGCCACAGAATCATCAAACATTTGACCCAAAGTCCACCCTGCCACCCCCGTTTTCTTCACCCACCTGTGCTCTGCCTCCCAGGCCCTTCACAGGTTATGATTAGGAAAGTTAAACAGAGCACCAATCCTTCATCTTCAGTCAAAGCTGCCCAAATAAGGGCCAGGCTGCTCCCTCGGAGCAGGGGATTCCCAGCACACTCTATTTGGCAGGGACAGATAGCCGGAGGAGGGCAATTTAAGAATCAAATGAGGTTTTCGACTATCTGCCTGATTATCGATGGGGTGGGTTTTCGACTAGATGCCTGAGTACCAATGGGGTTTTCGACTAGATGAGTGGTTATCAGACTTTGGTATTTCTTAGCAGAAATTCCCCAGACCTTTTAAAACAGGGGCAAATGATAACTGTCTTTAATGTCCACACTTGAGGAAACAACCTCCAAATTTCATTTAAACAGCCACGTTTAACACCTAAGAAGTAGGAAGGGCAATTTCTTTTAATAAAAGGCAATTCTTTGTTGAATTCATTTATCTTCATAAATGTATCATCTTTACTTTTCTCCTTTTGACTTTTTTTTTCCCCCATGGGCAGGCATCAGGAATCAAACCCGGGTCTCCGGTATGGCAGGCGAGAACTCTACAACTGAGCCACTGTGGCCCACCCCACTCCTCCTGACTTTTACACCAACTCACAGATCAGCTCTTTGGAAAACAATGGATTTAAGGTCCCTTCTAACACCTAAATCACTTAAGCACTGGTCAGCAATTGTTTTTAAGCTAAAGAAGAGGAGACATTTAATCATTTGTCACCAGTAGATACAAAAAATATCATGTAGTTCATTCATTTCACTTATGCTAAAATGACAAATACATACACAAGTGAAAAAAAAAAAAAGAAAAAGAGAGAAAGGCAAAGAGGAAGCAGTCTACTTTCCTGGTATAATTTCTAGGAAGATTAATGTCCTGTCTGAATGCCACTCTGCTCACACATGATTTCAAAAAGATGTTTTTCTGCTCTACAATAACAGTGAAATCGGCTGTTTTAACTAGGGACCCTGGAGTCAAACTCTCAAGTTGCGCAGTTATTTATAACTTCAGAACAATGCCTTGCTTCTGCCATATCAAAGTACGCAAGACCCTAAAGAAATGTCATGAGACAATGCCACTTGTTTCAAACACATTGGCAATTTAAAACCCCCCACCACCTTCGAGACAGCTTTCAAATTAGGAATGGCTCCAGAAATAATCTAAAGGGTCTCTTGGCAGGAGGGCTCTCATTTTTCCTCAGTTCAGCACAGTTCCTAGGAATTCAAAATGTTAGTCTGAAGAGTTGGATTGCAGTCCAGTGTTTGTAGTACAACCCATGTGATTATCTCGTGCAGGTATGCAACTGCTCAATAAATATTTGCTGAGCACTTCCTATTTGTAAGGCTCCATAGGAGATTCTCCTCGCTCTTTTCCCCCATCACCATACCCAAAAAACATATGGCACAGTCCAGTTTCCAGGGCACAACCTAAGCCCTTACACAAACAGCGACCACACTGCTGAAATGGGCAGCATATACAAATGATTTCAGAAGACACAGGAGAAATCATTGTTGGCTGGATTTGAGCTGGGCCTTTGGAGAAAGACATTTGGTAAAAACAAGAGAGAATGTACCAGGAAACCTTACTCCCAGGGTGTAGACTCCAGTAGGGCCAGATCTTTACTGGTCTTGTTCAAAATTGTTTTCCCCATGTCTAGAACAATGCCTGCAAAAAAGTAAACAGTCAATAGATAGTATTTTGACAAAATAAAAAGAAGAAAGGAAAGAATGAGCCTAGATCTGTCATGGACTTGGCCATCATGTAATCAGCTTAATGGCTCGGACATTCAATGACATTGGTTAACATAAAGACCAAATTTAGGCTGCCCAAAAAGGCAGATCCCACTTCCACCATAACCATCTCAAAGGCAGGAAAGATCCCAAACTGTATGTCAAAGATTGAGTTTAGGGAAATTTCTTTTACTCTTCCCCACCTTTTAGTAGTGAATTCCTTAACTTGCTCCCTACAGATGTCACAAATGAATCCCTAACCCAACATGTGGAAGAGGGAAATTGACTTGTACCTTCACGTGACATCTAACATTTGTGCATAAAATGAGACACAGAAAATTTGTAGTTTCCAGAAGTCCAGGAAGTGCTCCAGCCCAGGACCCCCCAGATGAATTACAGAGCTGAGCCCAGAGGATCTGCCCACAGCTTCCCACACCCCCACCCCCAATTAGAGGGCAGGTACAGCTCCAGTGGGAGAAAACAGGGGCCACAAACTGCAGGAAGGACACTGACTAAACAGGATTTCTTGCTTACTAACATGACTCCACAGGACTGTTTAAATGTCAGAATTCCCTAGTATATATTTAAATAAGTGTAAATTAATGTAAACCAGATTTAAGACAACTTGGGATAAGTCCATAAGCTAAGGATCTTCGCTTATAAAATAAGAGGGGAAGAAGAGAGACAGGTGGGAGGATCAAAACCATCATCCAAATGGAAGATGATGCAGAGAAATGTTAATGTTATTGCCCAACATAAAACAAAAAACAGATCACTTTCTCTGCTGCACTCTCAGGAGAGAGGGACCTCCCTTGTGCTGAGCACAACAAATAAATAACCTAAAGGAACAATCAGAGTTTTAACTTTACGTATATAATCAATCTCAAGTTAATTTTTCATATGGTATAAATGAGGCAAGGTTCACTTTTCTCCATATGGATACCCAACTGTTCAACTATCATTTTGATTTCCCAAGGAATTACTTTAGTCCCTTCGTCAAAAATCTATTGACCATACGTGTGCATATTTCTGGGCTCTCCAGTGTGCTCCATGGATCTAATGTCTATCCTTATGCCAATACTACACGATAGCTTTACAGTAAACTTTGAAATCAGAAAGTATACTCAGGGTTCTTTACATTTCCATATACATTTTAGAATCAGTTTGATTTCTTTAAAAAAAATACCCTTCTGGGATTTTGACTGAATTGTACTGAATTTATAGACCAATTTGGGGAAATGACATCTTAATGCTCAGTTCTCCAAGCCATAAACATGGTATAACTCTCCATTTATTTAAGGGGCCTTTCAAGGTTAAACAAAAACAAAAAACAAAACATCTACAGCTATTCCCTAGTGTATCAAGAAGTAAAGAACAATTTGACAATAGTAAATCTCTGCAAAATAATTGACGATCTTACACAGTTCTTTCACGAGCCTTACATTCAATGGATTCTACAGATTGAAAAATAAAGGCTCAAAATTACAGCAAGAAATGGGCAGATTTGGAACTCAGACCGAGGTACTCTTTTTCTGACTTCAGATGCCCAGGTCTTTGATACTGCACAGCTCACTGAAAATTAAGAATCAAAGAGATATTGACAGGAGAACACGAGGGAGAGGGTGTGAATCCCACCACAGGATGCACACCTGCTCCTAGGAACTAAGCAGGGCTTCCAGGTATGCGAGCAAACTCACAGGTCCAGGTTCTCAGACAAGCTCACAGGACAGAGAAGGAGGAAAAGGAATCAATATAAGGAAACAAAATAAATTCAGAGTAGGGAAAAAAAAATCTTCCAGAAAGGCCCTAGATGGAGAAAAGCCAGGAAAGGAAATGGGGCAGGACATAGTATGGGGCCAGAGAACATACTTGAGATGCACACACAGGCCACTGAGACGCCTGGGAAATTCCAAGAAGAGAAAGACAAGACTGGGGAGGAGGGCAGGCACTGTCATTTCCTTTTCACTCCACAGAAAAGAAAATCACTTGCCTCAGGAGCTTTACAAGACTGAATCCACTAATCACTTAGGAAATCTTTCAATGTATAAAATCACAGTTGCAGAGAAGTCAGAACTCAAAGTTAGAATTTCTAATTGGAGGATTCAAGCTCAGGGTAGAACGATGACAAACCACACAAAGATACATGGATAAGTCTTTATTGATCCAGATGACTGCAGATGGTTACTTCAGTCTCAGACTTCAGTGCTGCTGACACAGGATTGAGAGACATTTTCTATGAGGGTCAGCCAGTCTGTTTCACTCTGAGCGGGTGATTTTTATTTGCTTCTCTATATTTTTCTGCATCTTACAGATTATCTTCAGTGAACACATATTGCTTTTATAATAGAAAAGCTATAATATATAGTTTTGTTTTTTTTTAATGGCTATAGAGAGCTTATTACCTCTGCTGCTACAGAGCTCAAGAAACTGGCCACATAAAACCAGACACTACGTATCCGAGTGGCCACATTGAATGACACGAAGCACTTGACCTTGGAAGAATGGGCAGCTTGTAAGGTAGTATTTGAAAATGCAGCCATCAGAGCTATAACACAAAACGTTCCTGGTTTCACAGTATGGTTCTGCTCCATCCCGTCTATGGAGTCTATGACAGCTAGAATGAGGGGATTAGCCTCAAAGTTGTTACCTAATTTACAAGCACAAAGAAAGGAGACTGAGGCAACATGGAAACAGATACGTAAAAACTGTGACTCAGCCTTTAGAGCTCATACTGACAGGCATTTTTGCAAGCAGCACTTCTCACAGCTTTCCTCTATGTTCATGTTTCCAAATTTCATCTCCAATCTACATCCAGAACCACAGATGAAGCTCTCACATCCCCCAGTCAAGCCAAGCAACAAAGTCTTTATGGATCAGTGTCGGGCGATAACTGACTTTGGAGTCAAAAATGCAGCTGCTTCCTTTCTGAAATTTGTGGTTTAAAGGGACACTACATATGATCAGGCCCAGAGCTCCTGGCAATGCACCTGGTATCTTAGATCTGCTTGTCCAAGGTGAGGCGCCCAGCCCACGAACAGGTTTGCTATCCTGGCGGACGCTCCACAGCTTTCCCATAATTCTGCTGTGTCCTTCCACACTTAGCAACTTCAAAACCTAAAATCTAAAACTCATCGCCTCTCCAGAGGAAGTCAACAATTCAAGCATTGGTTTATTGGCAAGCCCATAATTTGAAGACACGTGAGAAAAGGCTGTCAGAAACAGTAAATTCAGGCTACAATGTCTTTTCCTAGGAAAAACACTGGTTACATTGTTTTAAAAAGAAAATGAAAAGGAAGTAGCAGCCTGGCCAAAGGAAATGGGACACAAAATTCTTGAAAGATTTAATCAAGTAAGAGAAGGTGTGGGATGCTTCCAGGTCATGCACTAGATCGGCAGCTCCTGAATGTAGAGCCACCAGGGACCAGCCCTCCGCTAGGTGCATCACAGGCATAAGAAAAACAGCAAAAATAGAATAAAGCCATCAAACCACATGCCATGCTCTGTCTCCACCCTATTGACTCCACTGTCCCCAAACTACATCTTAATTAGTTTTCTGTTAGTGTCCTAGTATTTGACCCTCCACAAAAATGATTCCTATTCCTTAGCTCCCCATCTCAGAAATAATCACCTCAAGGATTGATCAGAAGGTGTATGAGATTCATCAAAATAGGTCTGGAAACCTTAAATAAAAATATGAAAAGATCAGTGAGCCTTCAAAAACCTTAGCACATCATCATTTACTATCTTAAAATCCTGCTGTTATAACTGCTGCCCTATCAAAGAAAAAAACAACAAAAAAAAAAACCTTGTAAATGTCCAATCACATCAGTGTGGATGCACCCCTCTAACTGCATCTGTTCTTTCACAAGGATAACTTGCAGGCATTCCTGAAATTCAAATGTCCTACACAGCAGGTGGCTTTTTTTTTATTCTTTTTTCTTTAAGTATAACATACAAACATGAACATTCTTACCATATGATCATTCCAATCTTGGTATATAATCAATAACTCACAATATCATCACGTAGTTCTATATTCATCATCATGATCATTTCTTAGAACATTTGGCAGATGGCTTTAAATTCTGCAGGTGAAAAGCTGTGAAAAGCTCTCATCAGGAATTAAGGTTTTCCCAGGGCACTGTGAGTTTAATCTTCATTGTTTGAAGGAGCCAACCAGACACCTGAAGGTAGCCAGCCAAACCTCCGGGGAGCTTTGTTCCTTCAGCACAAGCCTAGCCAGAATGGAGGGGATAGGGTTTCTCAATCGCCAGCCCAGGACAGCCACTCTAGCCCTCCCCTTGGCCTTATTAGCCTTAGGCTTGTTTGACAAATCCAGGCAAAGTGAGACCCATGTGACTCGCCTCCTCACTGCTCAGGAGGAAGGGGGATGAAAGGGACTTATTTAGCTCTGCATATGCCAAGAGATGGCTCAACCCACTTCTTTTAGCCAAGTGAGAGCATGAATACAGACAAAAGCCCTTCCTTTTCTTAAACAATGCACAGAAAGGGGCTTACCTGTCCCATGATCTGGCACATCGACTATTCTCAACCTCTGGAGAAAGATCACTTGTCTTCTGCTGTTGGTCTAGAGCATGGTCCAGTGCACACTGCATCTTTAAGTAGAATATTTCTAAACTCCCAGACTTTCACAAGATGCATTTTTCAGTGGCATTATCTGGGAGGAACAGAAGTGCTCTGGCCAGACTGCCAACCCCCTCAGGTTACCAAAATCTGAACAAACAAAATGGTGTTGACATATGGACTGCGGCAGGGCTTGCACTCTCTGAAAAGATGGCCAAGAGCAGCTCTGGGAATTGTCTTTGAACAATGCTATCTTTCTTCTGCGTCTTTAACTGCTTTTGAAGAGTATGCATATTAAATAGCAGGGAAAAGTTACTCAATTGAAGCAAAAATTCCTTTCCCAACATTGCTCCCTCAAGAAGGAATTTCACATTGTGCCCAACTTCAAGAGAATATTGATGTAGCTTCAGATTCTGCAGCAGATATTTGGGAACTTACTCGGCCATTTCTAAGGGCATTTTGTCTAATAAAATCTTTCTTCTCTTATCATGCTTTAGGTTTGTCTACTACTACTGATTCTGTGTAGGAATCAAATCCCTCCCCCACACTTGTGGAACCCAGTTTAAGCATTTTAAACCATGGCAAAAGTACCCTTCTTGTTTGGTGGCATGGAGGCCAGCCACAATGCTTCCCTATATACTGAGTACACTGCAGACAATGAATATTTGTTACCCAGGAGCCATTTTCTCCAGAAAAGCCTTGCTGCATTCATTTTCAACAGGAAAAAACAACCAATGGCTGCCAACCATACTGGACATTCACTCCTACCCTCATTTGAACTGTGATTTCAAAAGAAATTTTAATTGTGATCAGCTACATGTACCAGTCAGCATGTTTATGCCACCTCCTTTTTCTGTGTATCGCTGCACAGGGAAAAGAGGCACGTATAATACAATAAAGGTAGAGAACCAAAAATCCTCCTTTGGCTAAAGAACACAGCTCATCTTACAATATAAGGATATTAAATGAAACAGATGCGTTTGTGTGTGTGTGTGTATGTGAGTGTTTAAGGTATACATTGGACTAGAGAGCAGAAGGCAAAGCAACTCAAGAGAATTTGATCATAATCCATGAAAGATATAATTCGTATATTGTACTTTTTTAAAAACTGGGTATGTGCAAATTATACCCCAAGTCTTAGGAGAAAGACATTCATAAACCAAATATATAAATGCATATGCTCAATATTCCATTAGCAGGAATACTGGTCATATCACATACCATACTGAGCAAGGACTTCTCAACGCTCAATGTGCACACAGATCACCTGCGGATCTTGTGTGATAAAAGGCCTGGGTGAAGCCCAGGAGTCTATTTTCCTAACAGATCGCCAGGTGGTACAGATGCTGCTGGGTCCAAGGCCAGCACAGAGCAGTGAGGGCAAAGAAGGTGAACAGTTCTCAGTTCCCACTGACCATCCTGGTCACAAAGGGGACTCCATAACCATACCAATTCCAATTCTCATCTGAAACCTGCTGAAGCAGAATCTCTAGGAGATGAGCCTCCCTGTAATTGCTATTTAGGCTGTGCACTGAATTTGGAGGTGCAGCCAGGCTTATGAAGCACAGTCAAGTGGGCCTTCTCTCTGTGCAGGACAGGCTTTGCCCTGGGAAATGGGTCCGTTCTCCTGGTAGAAGGATAGAGCCAACAGCTTCTGAATGGGTTCCATACGGACAATGAGTCAGAAAGAAGACGCCAAGCTAAGCTAGCTAGACTAGTCTACCCAACCATGTGAAGACTAGAATCACCGTCTCCATGGGCTGGCACCACAAATTCCAAGTAGAAATCATCTTTACCCTTTCAGTTCACTGTAATTACTTTCTGAAACCAGTTCTTAGATCATTGTCACAGTCTGTTTAGCTTCATCAAACAAAGAAGAACAACAGAATTTTTATTCATTTATTTATTGCATAGAAATTATAGATAAGAGGTCATCCAAGATTAAAGACTAGGAAGAAGCCAAAGAGACAAACATGCAATTAACCAGTCCAGGGCCTCCAGCTTTAATCTTTAAAGGGCTCTCAGGGCACACCCCATCTCATTGCAAAGTGCAATTTTGTTAATAAAAAGGATCAAGTGGAATGTGATCCTTCAGGGCTTTTACACACAGGATTGCTTCAGGAGAAAGGAAGAGTAACAACAGATGGAATAGGCAGTAAGTCTGGGCCCATTTTATAAATACCAGCATTTCAAACATCCCCATATCCACCTTCCTTTTAACAAGGCACTTCAAATTCTGCTCATATATTCCGCCCCTTGCTACCAAGCTCTACCCACCTCATTAAAAGCTGTATGGCCTGACCCCCTTCTTTCCTTTGCTTATCCTGTGCTTCAATGGCAGGACAGGAAAAGTTTTCGCAGTGAGATTTCACCCCTAGCCTTGGAATTGCCGTTCCCAGAAGAGGGTTATCTGAGATTGGTGTCAGAAGTGCTGCTCTTCAGGTCAAAGGGCAGGGCCGTGTTCTGATCCTGTTTCATGAAATGCTCTGGGGAGAAAGACCCAGAACTTTCTCAACCGTATGTGGATATAAGAGGGGGAGGGGAAGGGGGAGCAGAAGGGGAAGGAAAAGAGAAGAGGGAAAAGGAAAGAGGGAAAGGAGGGGAAGAAGGGCAATAGGGAGGGAAGGGGAAGGGGAAAGAAAGGGAAAGGAAGGCGGCTGCAGCAGAAGTTTGCAATTCCCACCACATGCCACCATATATCGTGTTCATCTTTCTAATCTCGTAGCCTAGAAGGTTAATTGCATAAAGGAATGAATGACCGGATAAATAACTGGATATGAAATGAACAACCTCCTGTCCTCGAGGAGTTCAGTTTTCTAGCTAGGAGACTGAGAAGGTGTGGCTCGGTAAAACTGCATTGCAGTGAGAGGAACTGAAGCTCAGAAGCCCAGAGCGACCCAGCGAGTGGGCGATGACGCTGGAATTTGGACCCAGGTCTTCTGAGTCTCCATCAGGGCACTCACCTTTACAAGATGTGGCCTTCTCAATGACGGATGGGATCAGAACAGTGTATGGTAACAGAGAAGCAGGAGGGCTAAGTTGGGAATCGGATCGCTAAGGAAGTCTTCACAAGAGGATAGCATCTGAGCCAAGTTTGAAGGGGCGGGTGGGCCGGCTCTGTGTTAAGGGGAGACGTCAATTGTTCAGCTATATTCGAGTGAATCTCCTTAGAATCTGCTCGCCCATATTAAATAACCACAGCAGGATGGGGTGAAGTGGGGAAGACAATGTCTCTTCAAAAGAATGTCTTTTTAACTCTTCCTTAAAAAAAAAATTCTTCATCCTTGCTGCTAGAAATGGAAAGGAAAGGACAAAAGCCTAAGATATGCAAGAAATATGGATATATGGATTAAAAATAAATAAATAATGGGGGAAAATGTTAAAATTAAAAAATATATATATTGGGTAGATGGAAACACTAGTGGTAAATGAGAGGAAGGAGTAAGGGGTATGGTATGTATGAGGTTTTTTTTTCTTTTTATTTCTTTTTCTGGAGTGATGCAAATGCTCTAAAAAATGATCGTGGTGATGAATATACAACTGTGTGATGATATTATGAGCCACTGGTTATATACCATGTATGAAATGTTGGTATGTTAAGGATATATGTGCTCGTCAAGTTGTTTTATCGATAAAAATTAAAAAAAAAGAAATATGGATAATTTTATTTTTCAATTAAAAAGACATGATGGGAGGAGGGTAGTCAGAAGTTACTAATAATTTGATCACACCTGTGGAAACATGACTCTTCAAATGGAGAATCATCCAGAAAATGCCCCATGAGGCCTGAACCTCTGCCATGTAGTGATTTTTCCTTCTTAAGGGAATAAAGGCTAACAAAGCATAGCCATTTTTCTAAATAAGGTCACACAGTCCTTTCCCAGTAGAGCAGAATTAACAACATGTACAAATCCCCTGCCTGAATGGACATCTCCTAATCTACTTTTGGAGAGGCTCATCCTTTTGTTTAAAATCCACAAGACTGCTGTCAGCTGAGGTGCAGCAGCAAGCAGAGGTTGGAATTAAATTTCTCCAAGGGCCCACAACTCCAGCCCTCGGGATAGGAAGACTTGAATGGAAGGCTGTAGGGCCAGCGTGCCCCTGTAGGTGTGCCCCCCTCCCCTTGGCAAGCACTGAGGAAACACACTGGCTCAGGGGTGTCAGTACACTTTGGACAGCTGAAGATGTTAAAAGTAATGCGGTTAAATGTGCATGTGAGGCAATTTATAAGATTCTACAAGGGTTCCAGGCACTAGAGTAACTTGCCAGAAACCTACAACCTTCAGATGGGTCCCTGGTCCAAATAAGTCCTGAAACCTAGGCCAGCCTCCCCAGAACATCAGATAGTTCCATCTCCCTACCCCATATTAGTGACAGACTCTTCCGATATCAAAAATTAAGAATTGCCATAGCTCAAACACCCCCAATGAGAGGTATGGAAAGATCAAAAGTGATGGTGGAATTATACAAAGAAGATAGGACTTAACAAATGAATATGAATGCGGAATCATTAAACTGAT
>PVIY010010028.1:0-21304 GCA_004026745.1 Myrmecophaga tridactyla | reverse complement strand
AAAAAAAGTTTTTTAAAAAAGTGCACGTGAAACCTATTGGCCCATCTCCTATCCTTTGGCCTCTTAACAATTTTCTTGAGATTAAAGGAATCACCATATCATCTAGACAGAGAGGGCCACACCCCCAATGTTGACAGTTCTAAAAACAACCTTCTTCCTCAGCATCCACCCTTCATCTAGACAAGGATGCTCAGTATTATTTATTTACAGGAGTCTTAGACCACCTGTGTTGGGCCATCTTATTATGTGTGTGTGTGTGTGTTAAAGGAACTGTGGCTGTGTAAATTTCGGGGATCTTTTTGCAAGGCAAGCTGAAAACAGAATTGCATCTGGCAATAACCTGCTCAAATCCAGGCTGTATTCATAAAAATAGTAATAGTGGGAGGAGGACGGTAATTTATTGAGTGCAGTAATTTATTAAGCCAAGTAAGGTGCTGGGTGCTTTACTTCCATTATTTGGTTAATGCCCTTCTCACAACAATCCTAGAAAAAGGACACAGGACCAGCATTTTACAGATGAGGAAAGTGAAGCTCAGGAGCTTTGCAACTGGCTGGCAGTCACTGTCATTAGGATATGAACCCAAGTCTGTGTGAATCCTGTCTGCAAGGATGGCTCTGCTGTTTCTGACACTACTTAAGATTCTCAGATGAAAGCTCACTGGTTGCCAAGTTACCTGCACAGCAGCTAGCCAACAGCTGTTCAGGGTGCAGGCTTCCTGGATCACAATTTATGAAAACTACCAACGTCCTAGTCAGCACCCCAAAAAAGGAGGCAAGGAGGGAACACAAACCAAATGCAATTATTGATTTCCAAACTTCCAAGCCTTCCACTACTGCAACCCCCAAACAGAAAGGCCACTCCAACACAACAGGTTCTCAGATGCAACCAAGAGCAGGAGGGGTGGCCAGGACACTTTTTACAAAGCACCAGCTCGATTCATCTTCCAAAGATCATTAGAGATATAAGAATTTACAAAGCTCTCTGTGATTACGAGTTCCACCATAATAGCAGGCAAGTCCCTTACCCACTTATTTGAAATAGATTAATATAAAATAAAAATCTGCATATTTTCATTTATAAATTTCACAATTTTGGGGATTCTGGGTCACAAGGAAAAGACAAAATTATATTTACCTGCTACTTCTTAAAGCAAGGAAGTACATTATGTACTTCAGACAGACCAACAACAAAAACTGAAAATAGTTTGGCCCGTAATTAGGAGAAATTCAATTGCTAAGGAAACTTATTCACTCTAAATTCATCCTTCCCAGAAGAACCAAAGTAAATGAAGCACCACTGCATTTTATCTTATTAATTTTACCTTGTTCTTCTCAAAAACCTCATTCTTTGCATTTCAGAGACATCTAAGTTCTATCCCATCAACCTTAGTTTCCCATCCCATACCCACCCCAACGCTTACACCACCAGATCACAGCTATCTAGCATTTCTTTCTAGGCACAGAGGAAACAGTGTGGGAAAAAAAAAAAAAAAAAGATACATTCATGGCCAAAGACCCTTTGTCACACAAAAATTCCAGATGTAGAAAAGCAAGTGGCATATAAAGTGACATATTATCAGTATCTTTAAAAATTAAGAACGCATACAACTCTGTGATGCTTCTGCTGATAGCAAGTTACAAGATAAAGGAAGTAACTTATTAACATTCTTTGGAAGAAGATCTGGTTTTCCTAAGGTTGTCTGTAATTTTTACTCCAATTCCACAAGCATAACCTCTGGGAATATATGTCCAAGAACAGTTATTTTTAAACCAGCTGTCTTAGGGACGTACTGAAGGCCTGCTATCACTGCCTATTCCTCTGAAGATATGGACAAGCACATGTCCCAAGCCATGCAGAGATAAAACCCCCCATATATGTTCAAACATTAACAACTGCCCAGAACAAATTTTTTAAATATGTGAGAAACAAATGAGCCCATAAACCAATTTAATCCTAGCAACAGTTCCTATAACATAAAAGACCAGGGTGGGCCACAGTGGCTCAATAGGCAGAGTTCTCGCCTACCACGCTGGAGACCCGGGTTTGATTTCCGGTGCCAGCCCATGCAAAAAATAAAAAAAATAAAAGACCAACAGAGAATAATGGTTAAAATATCCATCACTTTAAAAGTTAGGCTGCAAATTAAGGCTTATAATAATAAAATCCCTTTGGATTATGATCCAATGCTACAAGTATGTCAAAATCATTGCTAAAAATCTATATTCTGTCATTTACTCTGGATGAGTGTATTAGTTATCTACATCTGCATAAAATCTAATGGCTTAAAATTAGCATTTACGATCTCACAGAATCTGTGAGTCAAGAATTTGAGAATGGTCTAGCTGGGTGGGTTGCCATCCAGGGGTTGCAGGGGTTGCCATCCCCTGAAGGTCTGCCTGGGACTGAGAATCCACTTCCAATATGGCACCCTCTCATGACTGTCGGGAGAAGGCATCAGTCCCTCTCCACCTGGCCCCTCATAGTATCCTCACAGCATGGCAGTTGACTTCCCCAGAGTGAGAGATCCAAGAGAGAAAGCCAAAGCGCCATTTATGACTCAGTCTCTGAAGTCACATTCTGGCACCTCCATTTGATTCTATATGTCAGTAATTCATTACTGAGTCCAGCCAACAATGAAGGGATAGAGAATTAGCCTCCAATCTCTTTCAAGAGGAGAATATCAAAGAATATGTAAGCATATTTTAAGACAACCACAGTGAGGTTATTTGGTGCCTTGGGGTGAGGGAGAGTGCTAGGAAATAAAGTCAAGATTCAGGAATTTTAAGTTCTCCAGTTATTACTAGCTATATGAAAAGTTTCAGGGAATGCTTCTCAGGAACAAATGGTTGCAGTGTATATTTAGACACTGGTCATTTTAAAAATGCCTGAGATAGTAAACTGTGTAATCATTTGGAACCATATGTTTGTGTCAGGTTTGAAAAGCTGCACCTGCATTTGATGTGTGACCTATTTGGTTTTTTCATAGATTATAAAACACTGAAAGTTCCAAAGAGACTATTTTAATGAAAATATTTAAAAGAGAAAAGGAAGAAATGTGTGCACTTTTATGTCCTTCATGGAGTCATGTGTTTTGCATTTATATCGTTAATTAACCATTTTTCAAAATTAGTCCTGGAACATTCAAACTCTTACTCTCTTACTGTCTTCTTTTTGGTATTAAGTCAGCAGCTCAGTAAATAAACTATCCCAGTGCAAGGCTTAACAAATATTTTTAGATCAATTAGGAGCCATTTGGCTGATCACTGTATTCTGGAAACTCAAGCAATATTAGATTATGAAGGCTTTCCATTTGCATTTCATCAGACAGAATTTGAAAAAAAACAAGTTTTTGTTTTAATTGGCAATCCTGGGTAGTAATTCAGCAATTACTCAAATTCTCCCCCAGACACAATTCTGGCTGTCTTGCAGAGGTTCTCAGAGTCTAGTCCCACTGGATCCCGCTGGTGGTCTGCAGGTTGAGTTTCTGCTACCAAGTCACTGACCCATCAGCCCTGCCTTTGTCTTATACCAACAATTCCTATCCCGATTCCACTCTTCAAGGTTTAGTTCAGATACGCTGCTTGGCCAAGCCTCTCTCCTGACCTCTCCAGCCTAAGAGATTTCCCCATCCCTAGTCTTACCACCAGTTGTACTCCATCACAACTCTCTGTCAATCTTAGGTAATTCATTACATCTCACCTGAGCCACTTCTTTTATTTCTGCCTCACACCCAACCCCCCAGCAATCTGAAAGCTTCTTGAGATCAGTTTACTGTGTCATACTCCTTTATATAGTCCTCCAGATTTTTAGCAGCATACTAGGATAGGATAGCCAAGATAAAGTTGCTTATAATGGGTAATCATTTTTATATTTCATTTTAAAACAGTATCATTTTTCTTTATTACTTCTAAAATAGGTTATACATAATGACAAGTGGGAACAACAGGTATAAATGTCAGCAAAAATCAAATGCCCAACATAAAATAGTTCATAAACAAGAAGAAGTTTGAGAAGCTTTGGCCTAGGATAATCCTCTGGCTTAAGATTTTGAAAATGTTATTAGTTAAAGCCTCAATCTAGTATGCCTGAATTCCATAGGAATTGAGACACAAAAAGAAAAGCCACGGGAAGCAGCCAGAAGTTGGAAGTCAAAGGAACCTGGAAGAGAAAGGAGACTCCACTGTGTGCACTGCCCTGTGACAGAAAAACCAAGGAACCCCAAAGACTGCCAGCCAACCAGAAGATACTGACCCCGGGAGGAAGCAAGCATTCTAGGCCCTGGAACCGTGAGCCAATAAATTCTTGTCATTAAGCCAACCCATTGTATGGTATTTGTTTTAGCAACCGGGAAACTAAAACACCCTCCTTTCCACAGGGCAGCCTCTCGATAGTCAAGTCACAAGGAATCTCAGAATCAGTGTAAAAGTAATCATCGTGGGTCTCAGTAGCAAACATGAAGCAACTGACCAAACTGAACTCGGCCCAGAGAACCAATGCCAGAAGAGCAGCAATTCATAAGGAGAAAATGCAGTTGCAGCAGCCTGCACCATCACCTTTACCATTCACAGAACTGCCACATGCGTGCTGGTAGAGTTTTTTGTGTCTCGTTCTGTCTCTTTCACCTCTAAGAAACTCCCAGGCAGCCAGGATAGTCAGATATGTTCAAAAGGAACCCATCAGTAACACTGTATTTGCGTTTCTATCTCCAAAAGGGATCTTACTCTTGCTAGAAGGACAGAGATAATATTCTGTTTAGATTTCAGGCAATTTATTCTTCATGAGCTCCCTGCGAACATTGCCCCTTCTCCCTCTATTTAAGAGCACACCTCAAGGAGAACAAGAATGCCTGCTTTAAGAAAATCCAGTATTTAAAGGGGCAGAGTATTCTCTTTAAATACCCAACTTTAAATGTCCTTTGCCTCTAGAATACATACATCAAATTCTACAAACTCAATACCACATTAACCAAGGGCTCACTAATTAAGGGACCAAATGATATCATGTGCCCCCTGATGTGATTTACAGGAGACTCAAAGCAGCATTTATATAGCATTCCTGCCAAACATGCATCTCATCATGAGGAATCTGGTAGTGAGGAAACATTACAGAAATCCAAATTACTACAAAATAATTAGTCTGTACTCTTCAAAAATATAAATGCCACCAAAATCAAAGAAAAGTAGAGGAAATGTTCCTGACTAGAGTAGGACACCTGAATATAATGTGTAACTGGACTGAATCCTAGATTCAGAAGAAATGTGCTAAAGGGCATTATTGTGAGAAAAGGTGAAACTGGATGTGAACAGTATATTACACAATAGTTATCAATGATACATGGTCCTGTTTTCACTAATTGAACTGTGGTTTGGAAAGAGAATGTCTTTGTTCTTAGGAAATACATGCCAAAGTAATTAGGGAAAAAGGGTCATGATGTGTGTAAGTTACTTTCAAATGGTTCAGAAAAAAAGAATCCATAATACAGAAACTGATAAATCAAATGTAGCAAAATGTTCACAAATGATGAATTTAGGTGAAGACTATATAGAAGTTCTCTGTATAGTTCTTGAAACTTTGCAGCAAGTCTGAAATTATTTCAAATTTAAGTCTTTAAGATCATACAACTTTAATATGCACAAAGCTTTTCCACAGTAATATCTGCTGAATAAGGCAAGCATCTCCTCTCCCCATACTAAACTCATCTGTAACCATCTATCCCACCCACAGGCCTAGATCCACAGGCCAACTGGACACCTGACCCAAACTCAAGTCATTTAGATTGGCATACACAGACCGAGCCTGGAAGCTGTGAGGAGCTGAGCTGCATGGGGGTGAGATCTCCATATGAAGTGCCTGCAAAAGAGGTGATCTGAATCAGATAAGCAGGAGAGTGATGTCGCTGGGCAGAATGATCCCAGAGCTGCTTCCTTCAGAGAACAAGCAAGAAGAAGATGAGAACTAAAGCTTTGGTGGGTCTCAAATGTGCTCTTTCAGGCACACAGTAGGTGCTTTAAAAAATTTCCCATCCCCACCAACTTGATTTGAGCCAACTTGCTGGGTTTCTGCTCTTGCACACAAAGATCCTTGACAAGAACAAGAGCCAAATCAACACAGTGGGATAAACAGTCAACATAAACCATTACCCAGCAAGGTGGAGCTCTCGGAGGACATGCACTCACTCTGTGCCCCGGTCCGTTCCCCAATATCCCAACCTCAGTGCCTCTGTCCTCTTTCCTTTCTCACAGCCTCTAACCAAGGAACCAAGCGTCTGCAGTCAGGGGAACAACCTAACTGGAGTGACACAGACTCCAGTAGGTATCGTGCAATGCAAGCAAATGGTAGGAAGGACAGCGCTGAGACCCTGAGCAACCAGGAGACCTGGACCATCAATCCTGCTTCTGCCACTCACCTGCTGAGAGACCAACAAGTTCTACACCTGTCTGACCCTGTAACAGGGAGAATAACGGCACCCGCAAAGATGACCACGTCCTATTCTCTGGAGCCTCTGAATGTTACTTTATACGGCAAAAAGGACTTTGGAGATGTGCTTAAATTAAGGACCTTGAGATGGGGAGATTATCCTAGATTACTCTTAAAGGCAGAAAACTTTTCCTGGCTATTGTGAGAGCAGAGATGTGGCAATGAAAGACAGGTGAAGGGGAAGGAGATGCTATGTTGCTGGATCTGAAGATGAAGGAACAGCACCACAAGCCAAATTCCACAAGGAATTTAGGCAACCTCGGAGAACTGGAAAGTCAAATAAACAGATTCTCCACCAGGAAAAAGAGAAAAAAAAAACACCACAGCCCTGCCCAAACTTTGATTTTGGCCCAGTGAGACTCATATGAGAATTCTAATCCACAGAATTGTAAGGAATATATTTATTCTGTTTTAAACCACTGCTTGTGGCAATTCATTACAGCAGCAATAGCAAATAAAAATGCTGTTTCTTTATCAGAAATTAAGTGGGTTTAATATATTTTTAACTTATTTTTTATTAGGTTTACAAAAAAAGTATGCAGAAAGTACTGAGTTCCCATATACACACCCTCACACAAACTGTTTTAACTATTATTACCAACCTGCATTAGTGTGGTACCTTTATTACAATTCATGAAACAATACTATTATAATTATACTATTAACTATAGTCCTTAGCTCACATTAGGGGACACTCACTGTGCCATACAGTTCTCGGCCTTTAATTTTTTTTTTTGTTGTTCTAGTAACATACATACAATCTAAAATTTCTCCTTTTCCACATTCGAATATATAACTCAAGGGTTTTAATTCCATCCACAGTGTTTTATTACCATCACTACCATCTGTTACCAAAAGTTTTCCATCACCCAAAACATAAACTCTATACAATTAAGCATTAACTCCCCATTGCCTACCTCCACCACGGCCCCTAGCAACCTGCACTCTACTTTCTGACTCTGTGAATTTGCTTATTCTAATTATTTCATCTGACTGAGGTCATACAATATATGTCCATTTGTGTCTAGTTTATTTTACTCAACATGGTGATGTCTTCAAGGTTCAACCATGTCATCATGTATTTCAAACTTCAGAACTTCACTCCTTTTTAGGGCTGAATAACACACCATTGAGCTAACATACATACACACACAGAGACCATATTTTGTTTATCCATTCATCTTTTGATGGTTACTGGGTTGCTTCCATCTTTTGGCAATTGTGAATAATGTGGATAACGATGATATGAGTATCAGTAGGCAAATACCTGCTCAAGCCCCTGCTTTAAATCTTTGGGGTATATACCTAGAAGTAGCATTGAGGAAGCACAAATTTTTTCTACAGAGGCTGCACCATTTTACATTTCCACCAATAATGAATGAGTATTACTATTTATCTACATCCTCTCCAACACTTGTTATTTTCCAATTTTAAAATAGAAGCCATTCCAGTGAGTATGAAATGGTATCTCATTCCAGTTCTGATTTGTCTTTCCCTAATGGCCAATGATGTTGAGCAGCTTTTCATATGCCATTGCCCATTTGTACATCTACTTTCGAGAAATGTTTGTCCCTTTCTTAGTTTGTCTTCTCATTGTTGAGTTGTGAGATTTGTTTATATATCCTACATATTTAACCCTATCAGGTAAGTGTTTTTCAAATATTTTCTCCCAGTCTGTAAGTTGTTTTTTTTGCTTTCATGATCTAGTCATTTGATGCAGAAAAGTTTTTAATCTTGATGAAGCCCCATTTATCTGTTTTCTTTTGTTGCTCATGCTTTGGATATAAAGTCTAAGAAACCATTGCCTAATGCAAGGTCCTAAAAATGCTTCCCTACGCTTTCTTCTAGGAGCTTTATAATACTGGTTCTTATATTTAGGTCTGTGATCCATTTTGAGTCAATTTTTGTATATGGTGTGAGGTAAGGATCCATATTCATTCTCAAATGGATATTCAGTTTACCAAGCACCAATCACTGAATAGATTATTCCTTTCCCTGTTGAGTAGAATTTTCACCCTTGTCAAATCAATTGGCCATGGATGTAAGGGGTTATTTTTTAATTTTCAACGCATTTCCATTGGTCTATATGTCTGCCCTTGTGCCATTATCATGCTGTTTGATTACTGCAGCTTCCAAATAAGTTCTAAACTCAGTAAGTATAAGCCCATCAACTTTGTTCTTCTTTAACAGGATAATTTGGCTATCCGGGAAACCTTACCCTTCCACATAAATGTGATGATTGTCTTTTCCATCTCTGCAAAGAATGCTATTGGAATTGTGTTCAATCTGTGATTTGTTTTCGGGAGAATTGACATTTAGACAATATTTAGTCTTCCAATCTATGAACACCGAATTTCCTTCCATTTATTTAGGTCTTCTGTGATTGCTCTAGTAATATTTTGTAATGTTCCATGTACATGTCCTTTACATCCTTGGTCAAATTTATTCCCAGACTTTTGATTCTTTTAGTTGCTATTGTAAATGGAAACTTTCATCTTCATTTCCTCTTCATATTATTCATTCCTAGTGTATAGAAACACTACTGATTTTACACGTTGACTTCATTCTCTTGCCACTTTGCTGAATTTGTTTATTAGTTCTAGTAATGTTGTTATAGATTTTTCAGTATTTTCTATACAGAGTGTATTAGTTAGGGTTCTCTAGAGAAACAGAATCAACAGGGAACACTCACAAACAAAAAATTTATAAAAGTGTCTCACATGACCGCGGGAACGCAGAGTCCAAAATCCGCAGGGTAGGCTGTGAAGCTGACAATTCCAAGGGAGGTTCTGGACGAACTCCACAAGAGAGGCTCACCAGCTGAAACAGGAAGAGCCTGTCTCTTCTGAATCCTCTTTATAAGGCCTTCAGTGATTAGATTAATCATCACTCATTGCAGAAGACACACCCCTTTGGCTGATTACAAATGGAATCAGCTGTGGATGCAGCTCACATGATCATGATTTAATTCTATGAAATTTCCTCATCGCAACAGACAAGCCAGCACTTGCCCAACCACCACTTGGCCAAGTTGACACATGAACCTGGCCATGACACAGAGGATCAAGTAGAATCTTCCTAACTTTGGCTAGGAAGGCTTAACTTCCAGCACAACACTGAGTAGCAGTGGTGAGAGCAGGCATCCTGATGCTATGGAGAACACTTTCAGTCTTTCACCACTAAATATGACATTAACTGTGATTTTTTTCATAGCATGTTGAGGAAATGTCCTTATGTTCCCAAAATTCTAAATGTCTTTATCAAGAAGCAATGCTGAATTTTGAGAAACGCCTTTTCTGTATCAATTGAAATGGTCATGTGGTGTTTTCCTTCCTTCTATTAATGTGCTGTATTAATTTTCTTTTGTTATACCAACCTTGGATAAATGGGATATATCCCACTTGATTATGGTACATAATTCTCTTTTTTTTTCTTTTGGCAGTGACAGTAATTTTATATTAAAAGAAAAAGTACAGTTTTCATACAGCAAAATCTACCTAATACTATTGCTTTATTTAATGTGATAATCGCTACCCACCTCCTCCCATGCCCCCCCTCCAAGTTACTCCCCTTCCTGCAGCAGCTGCACTGCAGGCAGCTACTGCCTGCTATGGAGAAACGAGAAATGAATTTATTCCAGTTGTCCATCTATTTTGTCTCAAATAAGGAAAAGTATATTTGAATTTTGTACAAATATCTAGTGAGGACATTTTTCAATGTTTTTAAAAACTGTGCAGTACTACATGTGGCAGAACTTTTCCTCCAAATTCTTTATTGTAGCAACAATGTTTTTGTCATAAATCTGTTTTGCCTCTTTTTGTTTTTTTGTTCTCTTGCCACTTCTCTCCAGCCCCGCCCTGGCTCCCTCCTCTCCTCCTGTCCCCACAACTGGTACCAACATACATAATGATTGTAATGTTTTAGACTTCACAGAAACTTTCCTGCATTCTGTATACAAAATAAAAATACTTAAAAAGGGGGGGGCTAGGCTTCTGAGCCTTGCAATTTTTTTCAACTGTAATTACCTGTTATTATACAGGAACCCTATTGATGTAAATGTGGGTAAAAGAGAAGTCTTCAATTCGGTGATGTAAATGTGGGTAAAAGAGAAGTCTTCAATTCGGTGATTAGGTATTAGTCTTTTAGTAAGTTTATTTTCTTGGGTTATGATCTTCACAAATATTTCTCAGATTTTTTTTTCACCCCTTCACACTTAGGGGTGCTAGAATTGGGTATTTCTCTTCTCCCAAGTGTATCATGATCTGGAAAAATCCATGTAGGCTAAGCTCTGGCAAAGTAGTTTCCCTGGTGGACAGGCACATTCATAAGAGCAGACTTCACTAGGCTTACTTTAACCTATTAATTATTATTTTTTTTGACATGGGCAGGCTCCAGAATTGAACCCGGGTCTCCGGCACAGCAGGCAAGAATTCTGCCACTGAGCCACTATAGCACTGCCATCTAGGCTTACTTTAAAATGGCTCCATGTCCCCTCTGCTGCCATAAATTTGGTGATAATTTGGTGAGACTCCTGGGGATAAGACTCATGAAAGTTGGAGGTGGGGTGGTGGGGTTCTCTTAAGGTTGTGCCCACAGAAGTGTTTATCTGTCAAGCTAATTTATGCCCAATCTACAGAAATTTGTCAATTATCCTTCAACTACTCCTACCTGATTCTGTCTCTAATGGTGATTTTTATTCCAGGTAAGTTGTGATTTTGTCTATCTGCCTATCTCTAGAGTTTGGGAGGCAGTAGTTTGCCCTATAACCACAATTTTCTAATAAATCTACGCGAGCTATTGATTTTCAGTTTTCCAGTTGTTTTTCTTGTTGTGAACATGGTAGTGACAACTTTCAAGCTCTTCACATTTTGGAGTGGAAGCTAGTTTATTACCATTCAATTATAAACATTTTTTTTTTAATTTTTAAGAAGGTTTATTTCTCAATAATATATAATTCTTTTTATGTGTGTTGGCTTCAGTTAGCTAGTATTTTGTTGAAGAGTTTTGAATCTATATACATTGGGGATATTGGTCATTAATTTTGTTTTCTTCTGGTATCTTTATCTGCATTGTTGAAGATTTTTAAATCTATATATGTTGGGGATATTGGTCTGTAATTTTGTTTTCTTCTGGTATCTTTGTCTGGATTTGGAACTGAGGTGAAGTTGGCCTCATAGAATGAATTAGGGTGTGTTCCCTCCTCTTCAATTTGTTCAAATACTCTGAGCAGAAATGGTGTTAATTCTGCCTGGAATGTTTTATAAAATTCTGCAGTGGTCCTGGGATTTTTCTTTTGGGAGATTTTTGATTAACAGTTCAAACTCTTTACTTGTTACTAGTCTGTTGAGATCTTCTATTTCTTCTTGAGTTAGTGTTGGTAATTTGCGTTTCTAGGAATTTGTCCATTTCATCTAGATTATCTAATATGTTAGCATAGAGTTGTTCGCAGTATCCTCATATAATCTTTTTTATTTCTGAGGGGGTCTGTAGAAATGTCCCCCCTTTCATTTCTGATTTTAGTTCTTTGTAGCCTCTCTACTTTTTTTTTTTTTTGGTCGGTCTGGCTAATGGTTATTAATCTTTTTAAAAAACCTACTGGTTTCTGAGATTCTCTCTGGTTTTTTTCATTCTCTATTTCATTTATCTCTACTTTAATATTTATTATTTTCTTCCTTCTGCTCACTTTGCATTTAGTTTGTTCTTCTTTTTTCTAGTTCCTCCAGATGTGTGGTTAGGCCTCTGATTTGAGATCTTTCTTATTAAATTTAAGCATTTAAGCCATAAATTTCCCACTTAGAACTGTCTTTGCTGCATCCCATAAAGGTTTAGTATGTTGCACTTTCATTTCTGTTTGCCTCAAATATTTCCTAATTTTCCTTGTGTTTTCTTCTTTGACCCATTGGTTGTTTAAGAGTGTATTGTTTAATTTTGACAAATTTGTAAATTTTCCAGTTCTCCTGCTGTCATTGATTTCTAGTTTCATTCCATTGTAGTCTGAGTGTATGATCTCAACATTTTTACAATTATTCAGACTTTGGTTTTGTGACCTAAATATGGTCTGTCCTGAAGAATGGCCCATGTGCACTAAAGAATGCATGCATATTCCTTTGCTGTTATGTAAAGTGTTCTATATTTGTCTGTTAGGTCTAGTTGGGTTGGAGTATCATTCAAGTCTTCTATTTCCTAATTGATCTCCTGTCTTGATGTTTTATCCTATATTGAAAGAGATGTATTGAAGTTTCCCACTATTAATGTAAAATCACCTATTTCTTCCTTCAAATTTGTCAATATCTGATTCGCATATTTTAGGCTCTGCCATTGGGGTGTGTGTGTGTGTGTGTGTGTATGCATGTGTGTGTATAATTGTTATCTTCTTCTTGAATTGACTGCCTTATCAGTATATAGTGACTCTCTTTATCCCTTATACAGTTTTTTTTTTAAGTCCATTTTATTTTAAATTAGCACAACTGTCCCATCTCTCTTTTGGTTCCTATTTGCATAGTATATTTTTTCTGTCCTTTCACTCTGGGCCTACTTGTGTCTTTAATTTTAGATGAGTCTCTTTTAAAACAGCCTATTGTTGGATCATGCTTTTTTATCCATTCTGCCAATCTCTGTCTTTTGAGTAGAGAGTTTAATACAGTTACATTTAAAGTAACTACTGATAATGCAGTACGTTCTATTTGGTATTTTTAAGTCTTTTATCTGTTTTGTCCCTCAATTCTTCTATTAATGTTTATATTCATATTTTTTTATTTTTTGTATTGTACCATTTTGAGTCCTGTCTTATTTCTTTCTGTATATATTTTTCATATATTTTCTGTGTGGCTATCATGCAGGTAAAATTTAACATCCTAAATATAAACTATCACGTTGATTTAATACTAACTTAACTTTTATAGTATATACATACATTGTTCCCCCCAACTTTATGTTGTATGTGTTACAAATTATATACAAAACATATGTGTGTTTATGTAGAAAAACAGTTATCATTATTTTTATGCATTTGCATTTTAGAGCCTGTAAGAATTAAAAAGTAGAGTGACAAACCCCAAATCACAATAGTACTAGCATTTATTATCATCCATATGGTTACCTTTATCACAGGTCTTAATTTCTCGGTGCTGTTTAGATCCACTCCCTAGAAACCTTTCCTTTCAGGCTGAAGAACTCCCTTTAGCATTGCTTATAGGACATATCTAGTGGAGACATACTCCCTCAACTTCTGTTTATTGGGAATGTCTTAAGCTCTCCCTCATTTTTGAAAGACAGTCTCACCAAATAAAAAATTCTAGGTTGGAAACTGTTCTCTTTCAGCACTTTAAATATTTCATCCCACTGCCTTCTTTCCTCCATGGTTTCTGATGCGAAACCAACAATTAACCTTATTGCGGCTCCCTTGCGCATAACACACTGCTTTTCTCTTGCAGCTTTCAGAACTTTCTCCTTGTCTTTGGGATTTAACAATTTGACTACTATGTGTATGGGCATACCCTTTCTGTGATTCATTAGGCTTCTTAAATGTGTATATTTCCTCCTTTACAGTAATCTGAATGTGCCCTCCACTCTCTGTGAAATAGACTTACCCACCCTCAGGTGTGCTCCTTTGTATTTTAAAGCCAGTAATTCTTTGTCCCAGGCCACCTGACTTGATTATTTCTTACACTGCTTTAGCTGTCCCCAAGCTGCTTCTGCCTGCAGGGCAAGTGCTGGGAGGATAAGCCAGAGACAGTGTTCTGGTTCAGTCTCTCAGGCTCCCACCAATAGACTGGCCCCAACATACAGCCATGCCAGCGTGCACAGAGAGCGACTCTGCTCCTGCAGTAACAGGGTCAGGGACCCACATTGGGAACAGGCTGGCTCTACATAGCGTCGGGGAGGGATAGAGAAGGGACCATCAAGAGCTCCGTGAGCTTCTCCTACCCTTTTCAAAGCTGTGTTTTCTTGACGTGTTACTCACCCAGTTACTGCAAACTTTTAATTCTTTCCACCAGTGTTTTGAGAAAGAGACTCTTCCAGTTTTTGCTAGTTAAGACTCTGTGGGGCAAGGGCTCCCTAGAGCATCTTACACCACCATCTTGGTGGTCCAGAATTATCTTTTTAACTGGAGTTATTGGAGCCTAGAATCCCACCCACTCTGTTTGCCCAAAACCCCCTGACACATCAGAAGGAAAACCTTAGTTCCTGGGCCAGTGATCTCTAAAGATAACTAATTTACAGAACTAATGACCTCCATGTCAGACTGAACTTATTCTGGTAACATCTGTCCTTGTTTTGCACAATATTTTGCCACCAGAGCTCTGATACTTCTTTTTTTAGTAATAAAAATAAAACTTGTCCCGAGTTACTAAATAATTGGCAGACCCCAGCGGCCCCGAGCACTAGAATCCAAGTCCCATCCAGTTCATCAGAAAACTCACCCCTTCAACCACACCCACCCTGAACTGCTCCTCTTCCAATCTGCAGTGAAATCACTGCCATCACCTTCCAGATGATTGAGTCATCCTCTCTGCTGCAGGCCCAAGCAACAGCAGTAGCAGCTGGACTGTGAACTCAAGAGAGCAAAACCCAAACCAGCTCTGGGAATTCAGCTGCTGCACAAGGGTCACTCCCTCCCCACCCCCATCCCTAACATCTCCACGCAACTGGTCTTTGTCTACTGGGAGCTGTGCAGCTGGCCAAAGGGCATGCTGCCAAATGTAATCCATGGGTGCAATGACGTGCTCCCGCTACGCAGCGGGAGCTACTTCACTGACTCCCTCTGTTCTCAGAAGGACATTGGAGGTATTTTAAATCACTGATATATTTCCATTGAACAAAATATCTGGGAGAGATAGCTACTGCCCAGACTACTATGCTGTTTCATTAACAAGGCCCATTCCAAGCCTCGTGACTTTTGTCGATACGGCTTGTTTTACTGTAGAACCCATTCAGATGTCCATTTCTTCACTCTACCAACGGCTGCAGAGGGTGAACCTCCAGCAAGAGCCATGTCTGGGGAAGGAGGTAAAGGCAGCCCAAAGCAGACCCATAAGAAAAGATGCCCACCACATGGGCTGCCCAGGGCATCTATGCAGAGATGAATAGTATTACTTTTAAAGAAAAACAAAAAGCAAATATAAACTCAGGACTTCACTAGAAATGACTCATACCCAAAACCAAGGTCTGATTCAGGACCTGAGAGCAGGATTCGGCCACAAAGAGCACAGCTACACTACAGAAGGAAGAAGCCTGCTCCGCGGTGCTGGGCAGGTCTGTAAAGCTCACCCCACAAGGAATTTTACCAGCCTTTTACCATCCTGTCATCTTCTACTCCTGCTAAATAGGAGACTTGCCACAGATGTCTTGGAACAGAGTCAAGGAACTTGACTCTGCCTTGGGGAAATGTGCTTCCAACAACATCAAGGAGTAATTCGGGGTGCCTGGTAGACCCCAGCAGCAGACAGACCAGTAAGGCCACAGCAAGTGCGCTAAGTAAGGAGCTACACTCTGGACAAGAACAGAGTGGAACCGGGCAGAGGAGAGAGAGGTCACGGCTGCAGAAAGGAGCTTCACCCTGACCCACACCTCAGTGTCACCCCTGAGCATACATCAAGTGCAAAGCCCCACCAGGTACAGACAAGAACTGGAGGAATGCAGGAAAAAAAAGGAGCCATCGGAGTGAGCTGGGGAAATCCAGGGAGACACTGTGATTCGCCTTGCACACTAAATCACAGGGCCAGAGAGAATGTCCTGGAAACCCTCTGGTGTCTGTTGGTAAGAAAACTTTGTCTGAAGGCCTATGAATTCCTAGATCTGGAACTCATTTTTTAGATGCATTTTTGTATTTACTTAGCTTTTAAATGAGCAAAAAAAAAAAATAAAAAATTAAGATTAATAACATTCTGTGCAAGTGAGGGCCTTTGCTAACATCTTTTTTTATATATATTTTTATTGGTAAACAACATACAATCATAAGCATTCTTGACATACAAACATTCCATACATGGTATACAAGCAGTGGCTCACAATATCATCTCATAGTTATGTATTAATCACCACGATCATTTCTTAGAGTGTTTGGATCACCCCAGAAAAAGAAATAAACAGAAAAACTTCGCTGACATCTTTTGAAAGGGAAATTTTTAAAGGAGCATATCTTTTGACCTTGAAATTCTACAAAAATGCCTAGTGGTCTAGAAATAAATGTTACATGGATGCTTTCTGTAGTATGAAACAAAATGTTGGGGGAAACAGATACCCAGCAACAGTGGAATGAATCAAATATTCCTTTTTCATTTAAAAAATATTTAACAATTGTCATAAAGAAATAACATGTAGTTGTTAAACATGGGATAGATATATTTGTATTACCGTGGAGATATCCATATGTAATATAGTAACTTAAAAAAAGCATTACACAGAATATTATATTTTTGTTATAACACATACTTGATGCTACACAAGGGTCATGAGGACTCTGCAGAAATCCTCCATATAGCGTCTGAAACCCCTCTAATACCATTTTAAAATATTTTTGTGTCTCACAAAAAGCAAGTGGGGTAAATCGGGCTATTATATTATCTATTGTTCTTAAGCAAGGAAAGATCTCTCTGTGAGGGAAGAGAAAGAGTCGAACCCTGTAAATTCCCAGTTAGTTATCCATTTAACTAGAAACCACGCTTTTTTAGATTTCTGGTTTTATAGTTTTAGAATAGGGAGAAACACACCACTCAGGGTCCCACATGAGGAAGAGAATTGTGATTGAATAGAGCCATGGACACATAATTTCAGACAAGGAAAAGTAATAAAATGGATCGGACCATGCCCATTCACTGCACGAGGGGTAGGTTAGGAGACTCTACAAACTAAAACTCCCCTCAGCTGTCCCTTGAAAAATCCTGGTGGTGGGGCTGGAACGTTTTAGATGACCAAGGATACTGCCCTGAAGTAAGAATGGTCATGCAGAAAGTGCCTGAATATTGTTTACACAGCATTTGAAGGGAGAAAGAGCCTGCATCTATCCTCAGGCAAAGTAAAATTTATACTTCATTGTGATTTTGTTTTTTTAAAGTCCAGTCTGGCATGACAGGGTGGGGGAGCCTCAAGTCTGACAACCCTAAGGAAAGCAACACATAAAAGGCTGGAAACTTTCTTAGAATACTAGTGTACAGAATACGAGGGTAGGGGAAGGTGCTTTTCCTAATTCTTTTCTTTTTTCCTTTTCTTATTTTTTTAACCTAACTTTTTCCTCTTATTTTTTATCAAGCAGGTTGTACATTACTTTTGTGACTTAAAAAAAAACATTTTAAAGAAATATGAATAAAATCTAAAAGAAGGAATATAATTTGGGGGGGGGATACTCATCCAGCATCTTCCACTCTAACCACTCTCTTCCATTACCTCAAATAAGAGAAGACCCCAGAGAGAACTGTAAAGTCCACAAAAGACAAGGAAACACTGACCTTTCTTTTTCATCTGAAGACTTATAAGAGGCCTATTTTCCACTGTTCCCACTTCTATGTTTGCTCAAGTATTCTTCAGCAGAGCCTGTTAATTCATCACTCTTCAGAAAGGTTGGCTTTAGATAAGCAAATGGAAGAAGGAAATTCCTGGGTTGGGTTCATTTAACAATGTATATTGAGTCCAAGGGCCAGTGCTAGACCTTACGATCCAAATATAGAAGATGTATAACGTTTGCCCTCAAGGGGATCATGTCTCTAAAGACAAAGGAAGTAGCTTTTGACAATGGGATAAATGCTCAATTAGAAGGCACCAGCCAGACACAGGAGGAAAGGGGACACTTCAGCCAATCCCTAAAGGATGAGTGGTCAGGGATTGTGTAGGGTACTTTATCCTTAAATCTGTCCTGCTAAGTGAAATTCATCTCCCTTCTTTCACTGATGAGGAAACAGGCTGAGAAAATAGCAGCTCATCATTACTGGTACCTATATAGGGAAACTGAGGCCCAGATAAATGCACACAGGCATGAGGTTACCACACGGGAGAACTGGGATTTGAACCCAGCCCCCACTAACTCTGGAGCCTTGACTCTGGATGGAAAAAAAAAGTTAAGCCCCTAAGCCTAAGAGAAGCAAGAAGGAGCTGCTTTTAAGATCCAATTCCAGGGCGGCTGCCGTGGCTCAGCAGGCAGAGCTCCGACCTGCCGTGCTGGAGGTCTGGAGTTCGATCCCTGGTGCCTCCTGCCCATACGCAAATTAAAAAAAAAAAAAAAAAAAAAAAAGATCCAATTCCACCCCATCATTAGGAAGACATCCCAACACACCAGAGGAAGGTGCAGGCATGGGTTTAGAATAGAGTTAATAACACGAGCAATAATAACACAGTTCCTGCCCATCATTGCCGAACTGAGAGCACAGCTTGCCACAGAAGTCTGGCAATGTGGGTTCCACTTAATGATCTGGTGAGTGGCTTGGTTCAGCCAGGAACTCAACACATACTTGAAGCCAAAACCGAGAAGACTAATCTAAAACTTAAAACCTGCAAGGCATCAGAACTCATTATCTGCTATTCAGAATAGACAAAATAACCCTGAGCAGAGTGAGATTATTTGGAGATTGTCTTTGACGCCAAAATCATATAGACTGGCCAGAAAAATACTCTTCAGAACACAGAGTCAACCCCCTACCCCTTGCCTCCTGTCTCCCCCGAGGCATCAGGGACTCAGTTGTAGCACAACCTCCAGACCCCCTGGAGAACTGTCTCTGGTGAGGCTGGCAGAGGAGGGTGAGAGAGAAGTCTACCTCCAAAATGAACACACACTTTTTCATTTCTGTCCCTCACCAATCAACTTCCTCCCCTAACTCAAGGGGCTGAATATGCTCAGAAAACATTTTAAGGTTGTCATCCAGGGAAGGGCCATCCAAGGGATGTTATGTTCTGGGGGAAGAAAATGACACAGAGCAATATCCACCCAGTCTTGCCACAAGCAGTAAAATTCCCTTCCACTTGCGATCCTAGAGGGAGGAGAGGAGAGGAGAGACAGCCTTGCCCCAGGGTCTGACCGACCAGGCTGATCCCAACCCTGACCAGACTTGCTGGGTGACCCAGGTGAGTCCCTTCACCCTCTGAGTCTCAGTCTCCAACTTTGTCAAACAGTGACTAGACCTTTGTGCCTGCTTGAACTCTATAATGTACCCCAGAAAAGCCATGTTTTAATCGTGATCAAATCTTGTGAGACCAGATCTATAGTTAGGGTGAGAAACTTTAATTGGATTGTTTCCATGGTGATGTGACATACCCAATTGTGGGTGTGGCCTTTTGATTAGATGGAGATGTGACTCTTCTACCCATTCAAGGTGGGTGGATCTTGATTAGTTTACTAGAGTCCTTTAAAAGAGGAAACATTTTAGATAAACCTCAGATGTAGAGGCTTGGAGAGCAGAAGCCACAGAGCTGATAGACCCAGAACTCTGGAGATGCAGGGCCCAGCAGATGTCACCATGTGCCTTCCCATGAGATGCTCAGCGCTTAAGCCAGAACCTAGAGAGCCAAAGGAAACCAAGAGATGAAACCCAACCCTGAAGAAGCAAAGTGAGGAGCCCACATAGGAAACAGAGGCTGAGAGTAATGGTCCCCAGGAGCAAGGGACCAATAGATGTCAGCCACCTGCCTTCCCAGCTGACAGAGGTGTTCCTGACAACTTCAGCCTATCTTGAGTGAAGGTAACCTCTTGTCAACACCTTAATTTGGAATTTTCACAGCCTCAGAACTGTGAACTTGCAACTTAATGAATTTCCTTTTGAAAAGCTGTTCCATTTCTAGTATACTGCATTCCAGTAGCTTTAACAAACTAAAACAAACTTACTCATAAGCGGTTGGAAGGGTTTGAGGTACAAGAACACGTGCAACTACGGTAACCTTCCAGAAAACTACATCCTCCAAATGGGTTCCTAGGCCAGATAAGTCCTGAAACCTAGAGGGCCCAACCTCTCCAAGAACATCAGCTGGTTCCATCTCCCTACCCCATATTATTGACAACCCTTTCCAACATGAAAAAGCTAGAATAGCCATAGCCCAAATAACCCTAACGAGTAGGACAGAAAGATCAAAGGTGATGGTGGAGTTATACAGAAAAGGTAGGGTTTAACAAATGAATATGAGTTCTGAATCATTAAACTGATATTTCTTCTAGTCTCCAATATCTTACAGCAGCTAGAAGTAAAAAACCTAAAATTGTGGAATTGTAACCCATACCAAACTCTGACATCTGTTCTATAACTAATTATTGTGCTGTGCTTTGAAATTTATTGGTTTTTTATATATGTTATTTTTCACAAAAAAGAAAAAAAAGTCAATTGTGATGATAAAAAAAAATATTCCTTTTGGCCTCCTATATTCTGGAACAGCTAGAAGGAAAAATCTGAGAGGATCGTATGGTAGCCCATGACAAACTGTGGGATCTGTCCTGTAACTACTTGTTGAAGAGTGCTTTGAAAATTATTGCTTTTTCCTTTCTTTTCTTTGCCTATATGTTACACTATACAACAAAGAAAGTTAAGAAAAAAAAAAGAGAACACATGCAAGCAGTCAGCACAGTGCCTAGAGTATTGTAAATGTCCATGCAGTTAGAACTGTTCACTACCAAAGTGGAGGGTCTGTTTGGCTTCTCGTGAAAGTTAAACAGTTTCTAAAGGGGTCTCCTGCAGAAGCTGAACAGCGTGCTGGGCCTGCAACACCACACCACTATTTCGAGAGAACAACCTTGGGGCCAATTCACTGCATCAAATCCAGATACCTCTTTTACATTGCAGCAGGTGCCCTAAACTCCTAACTGTCTCTGAAACCTCTGGCCCCACCAGCCCTAAGGTTTCTGCAGTAAGT
>PVIY010010027.1:0-70288 GCA_004026745.1 Myrmecophaga tridactyla | reverse complement strand
AAGGAAGGTAGGAAGGAAGGAAAGAAGGAAGGAAGGAAGGAGGGAAGGAGGGAGGGAGGGAGGGAGGCAGGGAGGGAGGCAGGGAGGGAGGCAGGGAGGGATGGAAGGAAGGAAAGAAAGAAGAAGGAAGGAAGGAAAGAAAGAGAATGCATGCATCCTGCCACCTCTTCTACCATTAAGGACAGTTTGGGGCAGCTATTGGGAATATCAAAGGTTTTCCAGCATGGTACTGAGAAGAGGGGACCTGTTTAGGAGGGGAGACCCACCATGTCTCACAATCTCAGCAGCTGCACACCACCTGCCCTAAAGACCCAGACCCTTCCCCCTGCAGTGACACTCAGCCCTACCTACTCACTGCGCCCCCGTCAGCGGGAGGTGAGTCAGTGCCAGGACCTAGGGCGAGCCAGTGTCTCCTAGCCCTTGTCACAGCGCCTCCCGGCGGCTTCCAGGAGGAAGCAGTGGGGTGTCGCGGGAAAAAAAAAGCGATCATTTTCAGAAGAAAGCCAAGGGGACTCGAGTCCAGGAGTCTGGGCCCCACTCTCTCTCTCTCTCTCTCTCTCTCTGGAAAGGGCTGAACTGTACGGGCCTGGAGCCAAAAACATGTGGAAGGAGTTAAGGGGAGAAACCACAAGTCCAGACGCCCTCAGGGGATGCCGAGGCTGGCTGGAGGGGCGGGGGCAGGGAACGGGAGAGGCGACGAAAAGGCAGGTCTGAGGATTAGCCCTGGAGAAAGCCGCCGGCTGCTCCAGACGCCCATTTCCTCTGCTTCGAGCCCTCCGTGTGGGAAGCCCTATCCCGAGGCTAAACTTTCAGCTCCGCTCCACCGGGACGGTCCCTCCCCTCGTCGCGCCCCGTTCCCACGCTCCTCCCACCCCTTTCTCCAAGGCACTTCAGTCCAGGCAGAAGAGCCCTGTCACCTCTCAGCTTTAAATGCTTTGGAAGCGAATCCGTTTCTGCGTCTGGAGGCCAAGATGTATTTTTGTATACATATTTTTTCTCCTTTCCTTTTTTTGCGAACTTGTTGTGACTGGCTTTGAATTAAGGCCTGGCTCACAGCGAGGATGGAGACTGTCCAGGCTGAACGCGAGGTGGCGGGACCCACGAGGACACGGGGACGTGTGGCGCGAGGCTGGCGGGGTCCCCGCGCTGCTGGTGTTCTCGCATGGGCCAACGAGGGGAAGAAGCCCCGGTGTTCTCGCCGCCTGGCAAGGCAGGAGGGAGAGAGGAAGGAAAAGGGACGCTGCCCACCCCAGAGGGGGCACCCTTCCTCGAGGGCAGTTCTGCCTTTTGTGATTTATTTAGTGCTGCAGCGCTGCGAGTCTCATTCTACCCACCGCGAAATGACTGTTTCTCATTTGCGGCCTCGCGGGCGGCTGAGGGGTGGGGGTTCCGGGAGAACAGGGGGTGCTGGCCGGTTGGTGCCCCTCCAGCGTTCCCCCTGGCTCCAGCCAGGGAGAGGCTGAGAAAGCTGTCCCAGACTAAACAGGAGACGGGAAAAGCCTGGTTCAGAAAAACTGCTATTTTTACATTCTCCTCTTCCCAGAATTCCGAGGTACTGAGAAATGATTTAAAACAAAAAGAATAGGTGGGAAAACACTCATGAATGAAAAGTATTCGTTCTCCCACCACATTTCTATGGCATGATTTCACCTGGGTGGCTGGTGACCTATAGAGTGAAACTCAGAAATAAGGCCTAGAACTCTGGTTATTTAAGCAGCACCCCAGGTGACACTTCCACACCAGGTACAATGAACACTGAGATAAGGAAATACAAGGTCTCTCTAGGAGCTCACAGCACTGGGGACACTTTAAATAAAAATCAAGCAAAATTATTCATAGCAATAGTCTGAACAAAGCCAAATGAGATCTGTTGTCAGATGAATTGATGAAATCTGGGCCTGGGGCTCTGTCCTGCTGGCTTTCTCTGCAACCCCAGAACTCAGCAGTTCCTCACAGGCCTCAGCTGCAAAAAAGCAAACGTTCTAGTCTCCAGGTATCATCTGGCAGTCTGTGCCCAGCCCCTCTTCCTCTCAGACACACTCCCCAGCCTGACCTTTCTCGGCCACTCTCTGAGTGGGGGAAAAGGCAACGGTTGCATAAGCCCCAGAACACACGCATATAGCCCACTGAAGGGGCCTGGCCAACAGCAAACTCTTTTATCTTGTTTTTATTATTATTATCGTTAGAGCAGTTGTAGGTTTATAGAAAAATCATGCAGAAAGTACAGAGTTCCCCTCGCTATTACCCCTCCCACACAGAGCTTTCCCTATTACTAACATTTTACATTTGTGTGGTGCCTTTGTTACAACTGAAGAAACAATACTATTATATGAACTGGAGCCCATAGTTTATATAGGGCTCACTCTTTGTCTTGTACAGTTCAATAGGTCCTTTTTATTTTTATTCTGGTAACATATTTACATACAACCAAAATTTTCCTGTTTTAACTACTTTTCAAGCATACAATTCAGTGGCATTAGTTACATTCTCACAGTCATCCATTACCGAAACATTTCTATCACCCCAAATGGAAACTCTGTACCAATTAAGCAATGAGTCCCCATTTCCCACCCCCACACCAGTCCCTGATAAGCTGTGTTCTAGTTACCAACTCTTTGAATTTGGCAGCCTCTTTCTTACCTAAGAAGAAAGTGAGATCAGAGAGATAACGTGACTCGCCTAAGGTCACCCAGGCAGGGAATGGGCGAGCAGCTATGGGCAACCAGCTTTTCTGACCCGTGCAGGGTTGCGAAAGGTAAGCTTCCAACTGGGTGTAATTTCCACAAAATTAGCATTTGAGAGCAGAGGGTGATCACAGAGGGGACAATGGAAAGGTTTTGGTGTTGGATGGTGGTGATAGCAGCCCAGTATCATGAATGTAATTAATGCCACTGAATTGTATGCTTGAAAGTGGTTAAAATGGGAAACGTATATAAAATGAAGAAAGAGAGAAAGAGGAGAGAAAGAAGGAATGAAGGAAGGAACAAAGGAAGGAAGAAGAAAGGAAGTAAGGAAGGAAGGAAGGAAGGAGGAAGGAAGGAAGAAAGAAAAAGAAAAAGGAAGGAAGGAGGGAAGGAGAGAGGGAGGGAGGGAGGTGGGAGGGAGGGAGAGAGCGGAAGGAGGGAAGGAATGGCCTTAGAGCCCTCCTAGACCACCCTCTTAGTGTTTCAGATGAGGTCTCGGAAGCCCAGCGCGGCCACCTCTCTCCCCAGGACCGCATGTATCCGTAGTGAGGACAGATAGCCCAGATCCTGCCCTCCCACCCCAACCCCAGGGTTTTCCTGGGACTGAGCTGCCTTTAGTTTCCAGGTGTTCCGGGGCTTCCTGCGGACTGCAAGGAGAAAGCGACCCTCTAGATAAATGCCCTGCTCTGACCCAGGCCTCAGATGGTTTGGCAAACCCCAGCAGACCCACGCTGAGACGCCAGACCTCCCTGACGCAGGGGCACAGAGGATACCGTCCTGCTGAACCGGGCCAGGGCCGGCTCGCTGCGCCGCAGCCTTGCGCGGGGCGCCCCGGTGTGGCCGAATGTATGAACGCCAGGCTGGGCACGAGGGCCTCCCGGCGCCCGTGCTACTTCCCCTGGGTTTTGCTTGTGATTTTCACCTCCAACGGGTCATTGGCTAAGGAAATTAAGGAAGTCTGTGGATCAAGGGCTTACTTAAGACCATAAATTTGTGTCCTACTAGTGATTGGCAAGTATTTGGGGGTGAACCTTTGGTCCATTCAAGAGAAGCAAGGTCAGGCAGAGGGCTCCCAGCTTAAAGCAACGTAATGATGACATTTGAAAACCTGAACCTAAGAATTTCCTCATTTATTGTGCCAAAATAAAATTTAACAAACAGAAACATGGGATGGTAGAACCTAAACAATGAGCTCTAGTGTAAACCAGGGACTAAAGTTTATAATACAATTATAATAATATTCTTTCATCAGTTGTAACAAAAGAATCACACTAACGCCAGATGTTCATAATGGAGGGCACATATGGGAACTCTGTATTTTCTGCATAATTTTTCTAGAAATGTACACGTTCTCTAATAAAATAATAAAATTAAAATAATACTAATAGAAAAGAACCTCCCCTTTTGTGTTAGTCTTCAGAGCTTACAAAATCCCAGAAGAACCTCTTCCCTAAAACATCCCCTCCACAGCCCATCCCAGGGAGTAAATTCTCTGCTCACAATAAGGGTTGAGACACACCGGCACAACCTATCCCCTGGGCCCAGAAGGCAGAGAACCCAGGTCCCAGGACACTTTTACAGGCAGGCAAAAATGTTTTCACTTCAATTTCTTTTGCAATCAGAAAGAAAAAGATGAAAATAATAATAGCAAACATATAAATAATGACTCCAGCCTGGATTGCATTCATCTTTGTGCCAACACAGTCGTAAAATATAATTTTTAATATTGTTCATGGAGGAAGGACCCATGAAAGCAAAAGTGCCTAGCACCCGCAAACATCATCATGAGGCCTGGAAGACACTGTGTCTCCAGAAAGCTCTCTTTAAGGTAAAAATTATTTTCCTAGAGGTAGGGCACCCAGTGAAACCATTTGCATTTGTTTTCACCCAGCTGAGCTGCTCTGTGGGGTTCTCTGAGACAGCAGAGAGCTTGTTCAGGCAGTGTGACCAGTGGGATGAAGATGTGTGTGAAACAGTTAAGGGAAAGAAGACCTACGACCTCGAGAGAAGGGAACTCAGAGGGCATCGAGGAAAATGGACAGTGGACACAATAGCCATCTCTAGATATGTTGAAACTGTTAAGAAGAAAATAGAAGCCAGATACACTGGGCACTTTTCCACATACCATGTCTTCTGTGGAATGTAATCTTTTTCTTTCTTTTTTTTTTTTTTTTAAATACAGGGCTTTTTTTTTTTTTTTTAATTTGCATATGGGCAGGAGGCACCAGGGATCGAACTCCAGACCTCCAGCATGGCAGGTGAGAGCTCTGCCTGCTGAGCCACAGCAGCCGCCCTGTGGAATGTAATCTTGATTTAATCTCTCAGAATTTTCTCATCTGTCAAGTAAGGCAGATAGCAGATGTCCCCAACACAGCCCTTGTGAGGGTGGTCTGACCTGGAGTGGGCACTCATAAATGGGAGCTTCAGTAATCTTCATTGTTATTATTTGTGGGACTGTCCGGTAGAACAACTAGATGCATTTGAATGGAGCAAGGGCTGATAAGTAAAAGCTTTAGTATCCTCACATCTGAGTCGTCCAAAAATGGAACAGGCACCCATGGAGGTGGTCAGTCTCAAAAGGTCTTTGCACCGGCTGGATGTTGGCTATAGAGAGGCTGCAGGGCGGGTGGGGCACTGGGTGGGCAGATGGGGGTAGTTAGAAGGGACCTGGTCATCAGGGTCCCTTCTAACCTGTAGCCCATGGCTAAGGCTCAGACCAGGGCCCATGTGCTGCCTGGGAGAGCGCAGGGAGGAAAGGGAAAGTCTAGGGTCCTGGGAGCTAAAAGCACAGGGCAGAGGGAGTCATCGAAGGGAGTCCAGAGCAGGAAAGCATCATGGTTATCTGCTCTGTGGCCCTCCCTGGAGCTGGCAGTCCTGCCACTGATAACCTGCCTGCAGACCTGGTTTCCAATGTATCTGCTACAGGGTAAGAATCCCTCTTTATTTCCAGATATTGCTGACTCTCTGGCTTTGAAGACAAGGTTCTGCAGCCCCTTTGACCTTCCAGGTGCCCTGGAATTCTCATCAGGTCCACGGCTTTCTGCCAGGACATTCTGGTTACCCTTGGTTCAAAGTTGAGAAACTCCAAAGGGCAGCTGAAATTGTGGCAACTGTGGGAGAGTAGCTGGTAGTGGCCAACCATATGGGCTGGGAGGCTATTTCTGGCAGATTCCAGGAAATCTGGATTGAAGGATTATTCCCAAGCCCAACGAAGAAGCTAGGGGCAGTTTCTTGTTCATTCATCCACCCCACGCAGTCACCAAAATTTAAAATCTAGATTCCAGACATTGCTAGGAAGAAGCTCTCACCTTTCCCCACTGCTGCCAGAAATTCCCTGCCCAACTGGTCACCCCTTGGATGGCTTGGCATCTCCTCAGGGCTTCTGGGAACCACCTGGTTAGAGTGCACCTCAACCTGGAATGCTGGGGCTCACAGCCAAGCTTCTCCCAGGGCTGCATCATGGCTTAGTGTCTGCCTTACAAAATGATGGAGAGAAAAAATGACAGCTATTCAGGGTCTTTCCTCTGTGCAAGTGAGCACAAGATCCAGGTCCAATTGGAAAGACCCAGAGGAACCAGCAGTCCTCCCTCCCACATGCCATGAGTACACAGGACCCAGCTCACATATTCCTGGAAAAATGCTATCCACCACTCATTCAGCAAACCCATAGGGAGCCCCTTCTCTGAGCCTGCGTGAGCTGGCCTCTGGGATCACAAAGAGCCAATACTCCCCATCCTCAAGGTGCTCATGGTACTTGGGATGTTTTAACAAGCGTGTTAATAAATTATTCAAATGAAGTATGACAAAAAATATTATAGAATTAGAAGCAAGGTGCTTTGGGTAGAGTTATAGGCAACACACATGGAAACAGGGAATGACTCAGACCAGGAAGAATTTAAGGAAGATTGCACAAAGGTCATAAATGAACTGAACCCTGCAAGGTTTTACCTCTTAACTATGAAATCTTCTACACACTCTGGAGTGTTTTTCACAGTGAGATAGAGGATAAGCACAGAATACGCACTTGCGTGTTCTTTGTTGTATTGTGCTGATGTTGTGGTTGTGTTGGTGTGGTGTGCATTTATGCTGTTGTGTTGGTGTGTTTGTGCTGTTGTGTTGTGCTGTTGTGTTGTGTTATTGCTGTATTGTGGTGCTGTGCTGTGTTGTGTTGTATTTGTGGTGTTGGTGTTGATGTGGTCTATTTTGTTTGTTGTTGTTTTGTGTTGTTGCTGCTGTTGTTGTTTTAAGCCAGAAATACTTGTTTGAGTCAGTGCAATGTCTCTGGGAAATGTTCTCAGTTGAGATAAAAATTCCTAATCCCTAAGGCTGCAAATATCCAGAATCCACATATTAACCTGCTCTTCCAGGACTGCCCAGAGGAAAGCACATACCCAGCAAAGCATCATAAAACGGGAAGGCTGTAAAGAAAAACAGCACCAGTGAGTCCAGTTGACTCTTAAGAACACCCAGGGCTGGAACTAGACTCTATAAAGGTTTCATGCACTAGGTTTGCTTTCCTGGAACACATAAATCCAAGAGGGTTCCTAGGTCAGATAAATCCTGAAACCTAGAGGGACCAAGCTCTCCAGGATTATCAATTAATTACACCCCCTTTCCTTTAGTGCAGGCACCCTTTCTCAACATGAAAAAGTGAGAATAGGCATTGCCCAAAGATCCCTATAGACTGGGAGAAGGATTGAAGGAGATGTAACCGAGAAAATGGGATGTAAGAAATGAGTGTGGCTGCTGAATCCCTATATTAATACTCTTTCTAGCCTCCAGTGTTTTGGAGCAGCTAGAAGGGAAAATCTGAGATGGTGGAATGGTAGCCCATGGCAAACTCTGGGATCTGCTCTGTAACTACTTGTTAAAGTGTGCTTTGAAAATTATTGCTTTTTTCTTTCTTTGCTTTGTATATATATTATATTTTACAGGTAAAAAAAGAACACCAAGGGGTGCAAGTATAGTTCAGGAGTAGAATTCTCGCCTACCATGCGGGAGACCCGGGTTCTATTCCAGGTCCGTGCACTTCCTGAAAAAAACAAACAAGCAAATAAAAAACAAACAAACAAAAATGCAACAAATGGTGCTGCGATAATGGGATACTCACATGGAAAATTAACGAAATGTGACCCCACCATACAGCATTAAAAAAAAGAACACCACTGAAGAAAGAGCCAGAAAGGATAAGGAGCCATGGTCAAGGTGGCCTTCAGAGAGAGGTGCCCTTTACACATGAAACCAGGAATTCAGACCCCCATCTAGCACCACTCCTAAATCAAGAGGCTTACAGGGCACAAGGCAGTTTCCTTCTCTTCTTTAGCCGCTCTCCTTGATTCTAGTGCTAACTCAGGTGTCTTTCTTCATGTACTTATCCTTGTCCTCCCAAAAAATTCAGCAAAGTAAAATGCACTCATTCTGGAAAGCGTGCATTCCTTGGGATGCTGTAACAAAGTGCCACAAACTAGGAGGGTTAAAACAAACTTGGACCAGCATCAAGGAGGCATGGAAAAGAGATCTGGTCTGTGGTGTGAGTGACCAACTTTAGCATCTCTGCCTCCCTTGTCACATGGCCATCTTCTCTCTCTGTCTCTCGATGCTCCTTCCTCTTCTTATAAGGACGCCTGTCATAGTGAATGAAAGGCCCCCCCCTTCTCCAGTAGGACCTCACCGTGACCTGTCTAATTCCATCTGTAACCACTTTATTTCCAAATAAGCTCATATTCTAAGGTACCAGGGGTTAGCATTTCAACATATCATTTCAGGGAACATAATTCAACCCCTAAAAGAGGGAATAAGGGGAAAGACAACAGCAGGGAGAGAGAGAAAGAAACTATTGCATTTTTGGTCCTGGAAGAACACCCATCTCCCAGGGTCTGAGAGTTTAGGAACTTCCTGCAGCATCACAGAGCTCACAGGTGCACGTCTGCAGGATCTCAAAGTTTGGAAAGACTTGTGGGAAACCGAGCAAAGCCCTGGGATTCAAGGAGAACCCCTGCCTTTTAATAAAATACTTTTAGATGAAGGAGCATCAAAAGGGATGAGCAAGAGGCATCATTGAATCTTCTTTCCTAAAACCTTGAGTGAACAGGACAGATAATCTCCGGTACCTAGCACACACATCATCAATCATGCCCCAAAGCCAGACAAACCTTCTTCACATCACTGCCCTCCTAAAGCTGCTAACAATTATCGCTGTGCAAGCAATACGTAATATTTTTTTCTTTCCTGCCTTTCTTCTTTCTTTCTTTCTTTTGTCCCCCACCTGGACATCTACGTAGCATGAAAGAGTTTTGCTTGGGTCTTTTTTTTTTTTTAATGAGAATCAGAAAATTTGAGTCGTCTTTTTGCAAAGCCAGACTGTGAAGATTATACTTTCCTCTAAGGATTTCATAATGGAGTGATGGTAGAGGTGATTAAAAACAAGTCCAACCAAGGAGCTTTTATTGACTGATTTCCTGTAATATGCTTCACACAGTACTAATCTGGAGTGAGGGAAGAGGATTAAAAAAAAAAAAAAAAGCGAATGTGATAGGGGCTGCTAGGTGCCTACCCACTATTTATTCTTCTTTTCTTCCCTAATAAAAGGCTCCTTATAGTGTTTGGGATGGCAATGTGCCCAACCTAAGGGAAAAAAAGCAACTCTATGTCCCAGGCTCCCTTGCAGATATGGAGGCCAGCAAGTTGTAAGCAGAAGTTACTAGATGAAGCCTCAAGGAAAAGGGACTTATCTAACTGGAAGACACTTCCTTTTTCTTTCTGTCTGGAACATGTCTATGATGGCTGGTGTTATAGCAGCCATCTCAGGACTGTGAGAGAAAGGTCAAGAAAATAGCGAAACCTTTGCCCCTGGCATATACCGAGGGCTGGCAAACTATGGCCCATGAACCAAGTCTGGCTCACACCTGTATTTTGTAAATAAAATGTTTTTTGTTTTTTTGGGAACACAGCCGTGCTCATTCATTTATGTATTATCTGTACAGGCTTTTGCACTCAATTCAATGGCAGAATTTGAGTAATCATGCAGAGACTATATGGCCCACAGAGCTGAAAAAATTTATTATCTGGTCCTTTACAGAAAGAGTTTGCCCACCCCTACTTTAAACCAACAGCAGCAACTGCCTAAACTGCCTGCCTCCAGATCTATTATGTAAAACTAAAAAAAAAACTCATGTTTGGATGACATAAGTTTTCTGTTACAGTCTGATCTAAGAGTACTTATACTTGGTACTCTTAGAGTTTATATAACTTCGGGAGGAAAGCATGGCAACTTTTGAGAAATTGAGAAAAAGGCGCATCGCAGATTCTCTCCACTAGAAAAAGGAATATAGCCAACTAATTGTGCATAGTGCTCCATAACTGCAGGAGGCTGTATTCGCATCACACGTGACCTAGGTGGGGCTGGGCAGTGCACACCTGGGTAGCTGGATGTGGCAGTCCTGGAGCCCTCGCTTCATCCTGTAATCCATTTATTCAACCAGAATGTATTGACCATCTCAGCGAGGGATACTGTGTTGGATGAATAAAACATGGTCCCAGGTCTTTAGAAGCTTACAACACAAAGGAAATAAACCAAGTATCCACACACATGAACAACCGCGAGGGGGTCAAGATAAGTGTACCAACGTTATACTTAGTTAACCTACCTTTATTGTAAGTCTTAAAATTGAGTAGACTGCAATAGTCATGGTCAATAAGAGGGAGGGATGGGGGGATGGAATGTATGAGGTTTTTCCTTTTTCTTTTTATAGCTTTTTCTGGAGTAACGCAAATGTTCTAAAAATGATCATTGTGATGAGTACACAACTATGTGATGATATTGTGAGTCAGTGAGTGTACACTTTGGATGAATTGTGTGGCATGTGAAGATCTCTCAATAAAAATAAATAAAAAGATTTTTTTTAAGATGCGTGTCCCACAAAGGCCTGTACAATATAGCAAATGGCTTAAATCCTAGACCTGGAGGACAAGGAAGTATCAGCCCCCTTCCATTCAATCATTCATCATTGGCATGTTCCTTAAGCACTGTTCAGGCAGGTGGGGACCTTTGAGCATGTGATCCTGAGGTTTTTTAATTTGAGAAGCAGGCATCAACTTAGGGGGTGTGAATTTACTTTCTCTAACGTCTTCCCTCTCACTTACACCAGAATACCTTCTTCAATTTGGGGAAAAAAAACACACTGACAAGGCACTGTGTGAGCTCTTCCTTGGTTCTTTTTTGCTGGTCAAGATAAAGGATATTGGTCTATAAGTGTCTGTCTTCCTTTTAATGCCTGATTTCCTGAGAACATGTTATTTGGGGAAAGCCACGTTTTTCTTAGCCTCCGATGAACTCAGATGGGAAATATTTCTGCTGCCTTGACCTCTCTTCTCCTCAAATGTTGGCATTTGGCCACACCAGAGAAAACACAGGCTCCGATCTGCCCAGTGGCTTGGTCTCCAGAACACCTAATGTCCTATGTGGGTTGTCATTAAGTATTGTATTATGCATCATGGAAAAGAACACCTAGATTTTTACCTCTAAAGTGAAGACGAAAGTAAGAATGCAAAATCTGACTCCAAAGAAGGCATGAGCACTTTTTTTTTTTTAAACATGGGCAGACACCGGGAAGCAGACCAGGGTCTCTGGCATGGCAGGCGAGAATTCTGCCACTGAGCCACTGTGGCCCACCCACGAGCACTTTTTGACCCTCAAGTTGAAACAGTCCAGGTAATTTCCTTCCATGTTTATGTGTGAAGCAGAACTGAGGGAAATTCCGGGGGAAGGAGCACAGGTGGGGATGGGGATTTTGAGAATCTCAGTTGCATTTGGCATGTTGGAACATAGATATTATTATATTTGACTTGGGGACCCACACCCAGGCTTCCATCTTCCTTGCCATATAGCCCCATTCCACTGCTCAGCATCCCTTCTTTTTTTAAAAAAAAAAAAAAAAACTTTTATTGATAAAATCAAACAACGTACAAACATGAACATTCTTAACATATGAACATTCCAACCTTGGTGTGCAATCAATGGCTCACAATATCATCACATAGTTGTATATTCATCACCATGATCATTTCCCAGAACATTTGCATCACTCAAGAAAAAGAAAAAGAAAAAAGAAGAAACTCATACCTACAATACCCATTACCCCTCCCTCTCATTGACCACTAGTATTTCCCTCTACCCAATTTATTTTAACATTTGTTCCCCCTATTATTTATTTATTTTTAATCCATATTTTTTTATTCATCTGTCCATACCGTAGATAAAAGGAGCATCAGAGCAAGGTTTTCACAATCACACAGTCACTCTGTGAAAGCTATATCATTACACAATCATCTTAAAGAAACATGGCTACTGGAACAGCTCTACAGTTTCAGGCACTTCCCTCTAGCCTCTCTAAAACACCTTAAACTAAAAGGGTGATGTCTATATAATGCTTAAGAATAACCTCCAGGGTAAATTTCTCGACTCTATTTGAAATCTCTCAGCCACTGACACTTTATTTTGTCTCATTTCTCTCTTTCCCCTTTCAGTAGAGAAGGTTTTCTCAATCCCTTGATGCTGAGTCCCAGCTCATTCTAGGATTTCTGTCCCACGTTGTCAGGGAGGTTTACACCCCTGGGAGTCATGTCCCACATGGAGAAGGGGAGGGCAGGGAGTTTGCTTGCCATGTTGGCTGAGAGATAGGCCACATCTCAGCAACAAAAGAGGTTCTCTGGGGGTAACTCTTAGGCCTAATTTTAAGTAGGTTTAGCCTATCCTTTGTGGGGAGCATCCCTTCATTTAAGTGGAAACTATCCTCGAGCAGAATGTAAGTGAAAGTGAGGCTGGGGAGGTTAAGAAGGGTATGCTTCCTTGTATGTCTTTCTTCTCGTGTGTGCTGGCCAGTTGCAGAGGTCTTAGAGAAGAATTTCAAGGACCCAGATGATGGTGAACCCACTTTTTGGAAGAAGAGCTTTGGGTCCCTCATGACTACAAGTAGTAGAGCCCCCTGCCAGCCCATGATGCCCCATGCCAGGAAGGAAAACTAAATTTTATTGCTTTAAGCCCCTAGAATTTATAGCTATTTGTTATGGCATCTGTTCTCTCCTGACTAATACAGAGACTTAAGAATAAGGCATTGGAGAAGATCCAAAACGGAACTGGAGTATATCATTGTGTTAGGGATGCCTTAGTTTATCACAGATGTAATCAGCCACAGACACAATCAATTGACTGATGATTTAATACACCAACCCTCTGGTTTATCAGCCATGAAATATCCTTGCAGCAATGGTCAGGCCAGCTTTCCTGACCAGAGGACTGGGCATAATCAGTTGGCCAAATTGACACCAGAAATTAACTATCACAGTAAACTCCTTGTCAACTTGGCAGCTATACACATCACCTTAAAACATGCTTTATTTCCAAATATAACACAATTACAGACATATGTTTCACCTAACAATATTCAACTGTCCTGCATACAACCAGAAACACACTATATCTCTCAAGAATAGGGTGCAAATTCTTAAGTAACAATTCACTCTGAAAATCCATATCCTATGGCTTAAATAAATACTATAACATGAACAATATAACTTATGTCATATGGCAAGAGGAAAACAAGATATTTGCTTATGTACAAATGCAAACATACTCATAACAAAACAGGGAGGAAATATTCATACAATCACAGCCCTTGTTCCTGTAACTGGTCATGTGGTCATAGTTCATATTTATCACTACCTTCTTCCACTACCCATTCCATGTTCCCTTTACCCTTGGCAAGCAATTCAGCTTGCCATGTGGGGTGACCCACACCTTCATTCCTGAAGTTTCTGGGCAATTGGTAGTTCTGCCTGGATTGGTTTGTGGTACTTTTCCATTGACTGTAATCACAGAGCATGGTAGTACTAAGAGATGCCCTAGGGGATCTCCTGTGTTCCAGGAAAACTCTTCTTTACTTCCATTGTATAGTTGCAGTCCAATTTCCCTGTGATAGTCAGGTTCAATCACCCCATCAGAAAAGTAATCCCCTTTCATACCTGTTGATTTAGTGGCATGACAAGCCCAAAGTGGCCAGGTGGCAGTCTTAGTTTCCACTTCAATGGAATTACTGTTGTGTCTCCTGGTAAGAGCACTCCTCCTTTTGGAACTAAGACCGTAGATCAGCAGAGCTTAAGGTTTCAGAGTCAGAAAGCAAAAATTTTCCTAGTGGATCACTAGGGGAAATAGTGCATGGTGCCACTCCCATTTGCACCTATTGATTCCTGGACTTGTGAATTCTGGCTATGGGAGAAACAGCACCATATAGTGAACACTGATTCAGAACATACACAGCCTCCTGGACAACAGCCCTGCTGGGTATTGCCCACCTAGTTGGCACTGTAATTGGTTCTTCAAAAGGCCATTCCACTGTTCTATCAACCCAGCTGCCTCTGGATGATGGGAAACATGATAAGACCAGAGAATTCCATGAGCATGTGCCCATTCCACATTTCATTTGCTGTGAAGTGGGTTCCTTGATCAGAAGCAATGCTGTGTGGAATACCATGATGGCGGATAAGGCATTCCATAAGTCCATGGATGGCAGTCTTTGTGGAAGCATTGCATGCAGGGAAGGTAAACCCACATCCAGAGTATGTGTCCCTTCCTGTTAGAACAAATCGCTGCCCCATCCATGATGGAAGTGGTCAAATGTAATTAACCTGTCACCAGGTAGTAGGTTGATCACCTTGGGGAATGGTATCAAGTCAGGGACAGAGTGTGGGTCTCTGCTGCTGACAGATTGGGCACTCAGCTGTGGCCATAGCCAGGTCAGACTTGGTGCATGGAAGTCCATGTTGCTGAGCCCATGTATAACCTCCATCCCTACTACCCTGACCACTTTGTCCATGAATCCATTAGGCAATGGCAGGAGTGGCTGTGGAAAGAGGATGACTTGTATCCACAGGACGGTCATCTTACCCACTTGATTATTAAAATCTTTGCTGAAGTCACCCTTTGGTGAGCATTCACATGAGACACAAATATCTTCAAGTTTTTTGCCCACTTAGAGGTTTATTCACATGCCTCTTCCCCAGACCTCTTTGTCACCAATTTTCCAATCATGTTCCTTCCAAATCCCTAGCCATCCAGTCAAACCATTAGCCACAGCCCATGAGTAAGTTTACAAACGCACCTCTGGCCAGTTCTCCTTCCAAGCAAAATGAACAACCAGGTGCACTGCTCGACGTTCCGCTCGCTGGGAGGATTTCCCCTTACCACTGTCCTTTAAGGACATCCCAGAATGTGATTGTAGTGTTGCAGCTGTCCACTTCTGGGTGGTCCCTGGATATCATGCAGAACCATCTTTAAACCAGGCCCAAGTTTTCTGTTCCTCGGTCAATTGGGGTGTGACTGTAAGGAACACCCCAAGAGACCATAGCTCTGTCTGGGAAAGAGAAGGTAATATGGAGGGAGTGGGGGCCATGAGCATTTGGGCCACTTCTTCATGTAACTTACTTGTGTCTTTAGGATGTGCTTGAGTCCTAGCTCTTATATATCATTTGATTTTATGACGAAGTGCTGCTATGCACGTCCTGCTTTATGGCTTGGTGGGCCAGACAAAACCCAGCTCATGATAAGCAACTCAGGTCTCATGGTAACTTGGTGGCCCATGGTTAAGAATTCAGTGTCTACTAAGGCCCAATAGGATAAAAGTGGTTTCTCAAAGGGAGAGTAGTTATCTGCAGTGGATGGTAAGCCTCTGCTCCAAAATCCTAAGGGTCTGCATTGTAATTCTCCTATAGGGGCCTGTCAAAGCTCCAGACAGCAACCATATTTGACACTTCCAGCACCACTGGATCTGCTGAATCATGTGACCCAAGTGGCACAGCAGCTTTCACAGCAGCCTGGACATGTCACAGAGTCTCCTCTTGTTCCAGTCCCCACTCAAAACAAGCAGCTTTTCTAGTCACTGAGTAAATGAGCCCGAGTAGCATACCCAAATGAGGAATATGTTGTCTTAATCCAAAGAGGCCAACTAGGCCTTGTGCTTCATTTCTGGTCATTGGAAGGGCCAGATGCAACAGCTTATCCTTCACCTTAGAAGGGATATTTCAATATGCCCCATACTACCGAACACCTAGAAATTACACTGAGGTGGAAGGTCCTTGTATTTTGTTGGATTTATCTCCCATCCCCTGACAGGCAAATGCCTTACCAATAAGTCTAGAGTAGTTGCTACTTCTTACTCACTAGATCCAATCAATATATCATCATTATAATGGACCAGTGTGATGTCTTGTGGGAGGGAGAAATGATCAAGGTCTCTGAGGACAAAATTGTGACATAAGGCTGGAAAGTTGATACACCCGCAAGGCAGGACAGTAACGGTATACTGTTGCCCTTGCCAGCTGAATGCAAACTGTTTCTGGTGGTCCTTATTAATAGCTATTGAGAAAAAAGCATTTGCCGGATCAACAGCTGCATACAAGGTAGCAGGAGATGTGTTGATTTGCTCAAGCAATGGTTCCACATCTGGAACAGCAGCTAAAATTAGAGTCACCACCTGGTTAACTTTACAATAATCCACTATCATCTTCCATGACCCGACTGTTTTCTGTACAGGCCAAATAAGAGAGTTGAATGGGAATGCAGGACCCTGCATCCTTCAAGTCCTGGAGAGTGGAACTAATCTCTGCAATCCCTCCAAGAATACAATATTGCTTCTGATTCACTATTTTGCTAGGTAGGGGCAGTTCTAGTGCTTTCACTTGGCCTTTTCTACCATAATAGCTTTCCCACAAGTCAGAGTACCAATATAGGGATTCTGCCAATAGCTGAGTATGCATTTTGGAACTGGGGAAATGACCACAGAATGGGCCCAAGGACCCACTGGACCCACTGTGAAACAGACCTGAGCTAAAACTCCATTGATCATCTGACCTCATAAGCTTCTACTCTGACTGGTGGACCAGAGTGACACTTTGGGTCTCCTGGAATTAGTATCACTTCTGAGCCAGTGTGTAATAATCCCCAAAATGTCTGATCATTTCCTTTTCCCCAATGCACAGTCACCTTGATAAAAGGCCATAGTTCTCCTTGGGGAAGGCTGGGAGGAAGGTTAACAGTGTAAATTTTGGGCAGTGTAAAAGAGTCCTTCCCCAACGGTACCCAGCCCTCCCCTCTTGCAAGGGGCTCTGGGTCTGTAAACTGTCCAAGTCTGGGAATTGATGAAGGGGCTGTGACTCTCTGTTTTTGTAACTCAAGCTAGACTTCTGTTCACTTGACCTAGAATTATTTGACTTATACAGCTCAGACAATAATTCAGTAGACTGCTCATCTATTTTACCACCCCATGATCTACTAGCCAATGCCACAAGTCTCTGTGAGTCAGATTATTTTGACTGCTGCTTTGAGTCTACTGTCCATTATGGTGGCCATGCCCACCTTGTCTTTGGTGATTAACTGTTAACACATGGCTTCTGCCAACTTAGGTTCCAATCATCCCCACTCTGTTTAAGGATTCCAGCTCAGTGACACCAGTTCCTACAGTAATATCTGACCTACAAAGAAGGGCAACTACAGAGCTTTTCAGGGATGATGGAGCTAGTCTCAAGAATTTATTTCTCAAAGTTTTGGTAAAAGATGTGTCCTCTTGACATCCTGGAGTGTGTATGCAGGCTTTGCATGATAAATCCACACTAACATTCCAATCTCTCTAAGCCTCTGAATCCCCTCATCTACATTATACCAGGGCAGTTCTGGCATTTTGACCTCAGGTAATGTCAGCCACCTTTTGATCCATGCTTCAGCCAACCATCCAAACAAACTGTTAATGCTCTTTTTAACCACTCGAACTACAACACTGAACGCAGAATCCCTGTTTAGTGGGCCCATATCAATAAATTCAGCTTGAGCCAAGTTTATATTCTGTCCACCATTATCCCACCCCCTTAATATCCATTCCTGATGTCTGCCTATATAGATTGGAAAAATCACACAGTTCTTTTGGAGTATAGCATAACTCCTTATGGGTCATACTTTGTATCTCATCTTTCAGGCCCTTTTGGGACTTTAGTCTAGTTATAGGTCTTTTGGTGGGGGTGGGTCTTGAAAAGAAATAGAAGTGTCAGGGCATTCCTTTGCAGTTTCATGTGGTGAAACAGGATTAGCTGCTCCAGACAGGAGAGTGAGGGCTGTTTCCCCAAGGGAGGTGATTACAGGGTTAGCAAGCATTCTATCTATCTCGTTAGATAGAGGTTGAATGGCAGACTCCTCTGGGATGACTGGAGGCCAGGAAGCTGTTTCCTCAAGGAAGGCTGGAGGTTGGGAAGCTTACAGATCTATCTAGCAAAGTCTCAGCAGATTCCAGGGATTCCATCTCCCCATCACCATCGTTATCAAGCCATATATCTGCATCCCACATTTCAGGATCCCATTCTTTTCCAATCAAGGTCCTTACTTAAATAGCAGACACCCTGCAAGGTTGAGATTTTAGTTTATGTTGTAAACCTGCTACTCACACAATAAGGCTCTGTGTCTGGTTTTCAGAGATCTCAAGTATGCAACCAGAGGAAATAAGATTTTCCTTCAGAGCAAATATTGAAACTTTTACATCATTTATTTGGGGCTTCAGTTACAAATTTGAAGCCTTCAGCTCATCTGTTTCTCTCATCACTGTATCCAGTGTATGTGACAACAACCAGGCAACATAATCATACCACTTAATTCCACAAAACCCTGTAAAGGTCTCAAAAACACTCTCACTGAGAGCGTTGTCCTGTATAAGAATACAATTAGCAGAATCCAGTGGTGATACTTCGCATATCTCTCTTGCCAGTTCACCCTAATGACTGTCGGTGCCATCTTGATTATTGGAAACAGAGTCATTAGTGCCTCTGAATTTAATCAGAGTAGAAAACCAGTGTTAAAACTGATGTTTAAGATTCTGTTTCTCAAGAACTACTCCCAGTACCAAACTTTATTAGCCAAGATTCTCTAAAGAAACAGAACCAACAGGAGATATCTGTAAATATGATATTTATAATGGTGTCTTTCACAACTGAGGGAATAGAAGAGTCAAAAATCAGTAGGGCAGGCTGTGTGGCTGGCAGCTCCAAAGAAAGATCTGTATGAGCTACACAGGAGAGAGGCTCACTGGCTGAAGAAGCAGTGAAAAAGCCTTTCTTCTTCCCTAAAATCTTTCGACTGATTGGATTATCTCATTGTGCGAGACATGCCTTAGTTGATTGCAGATGTAATCAGCCACAGATGTAATCAACTGAATGATGATTTAATATGCCAGCCCTCTGGTTTATCAAACAGCTACGAAATATCCTTGCAGCAATGGCCAGGCCAGTACTGGCTTAACCAGACAACTGGGCATCATCACTTAGCCAGAACCTAACCATCACAGGGGCCCAATCATTTCATGTGAATGAAAATGGGGATCTCCCAGATAGTGGCTATCCCCACTGTGAATTACCCTGGGAAAGGGCCTGAGGGTCTAGTGTGGGGTGGGAAATGAGGATTTGGCAGGTGGATCTTTGGTTGGAATAGAGGAAACAGCTCCTCTTCTCTCTGGAGTCAGGGCTCAATTTAGACTAAAGGCCAAGAAGTGGAAACCCCAAGAGAGCATCCAAATCCACCGCTCCTGATTGAAAGGAGGCAGCCCAGAGTGAGGTGGCCAGACCTCTGCCCTTCCATTGTGCCCAAACTTGTAGTAAATTCATGTTCATGGTTCAGCCCAGTCTCTCCTGGGCCATGAGGAGGGAAAGGAAAGGCCTACCCTATTTTTGGAAATGAAGATAGGAGAAGAGGGTCCCTACCTGTAAGTCCAGAAAGTGAGTGGTCATGGGGCTCATTGGTGGTCCCCAAAAGATGGTGACCTTCTGAAGGTCACAGGCATCAAATGGTGCATGGTAATGAGGAGCCAGAGAACAAAGGTCTGGGGAGGCTGCCCCTGGCCTCCACAGAGCTGGCCCCCAGAAAGCGCACGAAAATTGTGGGGACACTAAGACAGGCTAACTCCAGGAAGTAAAGCCTGTGGAGAAGCTCTTACCATCATTTAATTGGCTTACATAAAAGTAGAGAGAACTTTTCCAACAAGAGAACAAAAGATGCACTCCAGCTTTGAATACCAGCCCAGAGGAAAGATCCTTAGCTCCAGCAGGGAGAACAGAAGTGACTTACTCCAGGAACCTCCACTCCATTAATGTTAAAATCAAAGGGGAAAGTTAAGCAACTGGCCCATTGGTAGGATGCAAGTCTCCCCAGCTTTCGTTCCCACCAGTTCTGAGGTTTCCCTATCATCTTCCAGTTCTACACTTGGCCATACCATTGCTTCTGGCTTCCAGCTCCAAGCAGCAAGGTCAAATCCCAGAGGACAGTAAATGACGTCTTATAAAGAAGTCCACACCTTCTTGACTGCTTAAATCTGTACAGTCCAAGAGAGTGTGAGGTCTCAGACAAGTCCCACCAGCTCCAAGATCAAAGGGAAAATTCCCATCTTCTCCCCAACTGTAAATCTGCCTGGAGAAAACTCCATGTGTCAAAGAGAAGCTCAAAGCTTCCACTCCACCCTTTACTCTGAAAAAGAGCTTTCACAGCTAGATTCAAGAGGGGAAGTAAGAAACCTAGAACTCTCCAGATGAGCAGCTGCCATCCATCTGCAAACTGCAGGCTTGGGCAGACCCAGGAAAGTGAAAGCATGGCTGCTGGTCAGTTGGCTGACCCTCATATTTTATTTTATTTTATTTTTATGGCACCACCATTCTCCCAAGAATTCAGACTTGAAATTATATGACCACCCCCATTCCAGCTTAATCCAATTAGTAACTCAGCCAGTTACTAATTGGCAGGAAGGTTGGCAGTTACAACCTTCCCTTCACCTTTCTCCTTCACTGCCACCCCTAATTAGCTCTCCTGAACCCCTGAAAGACTCTCTAAAGGATCTCCTGCCTCTAGTCTTTGCCTCCTGCACATCTGAACAACACCCCATAACCAGATTAATCTTTCAAAGGGTATTTCTATTCATGTCCTTCCCTAAGACCCTTCAGAGGGTCCTCTTTACTCCAGGATAAAACTCTCCTTCCTCCCAACCCTGCCTTCAACCTCACAGACTGGCACATCATTTCCCAAGCCCATAGAAAGTGGTTTTATTCTCCATTCCCTGGCTCTCCCTTTATGGTGGGCACTGCGGACTTCTCAACAGCTTTTTTACCCTGGTGATGAGTCTAAACCAACCTCAGTCATTTTCACGCCTGTTACCAGTGATTGGCTCAGAAATGAACATGAATTCAAGTCTGCTCAATGTCTGCTGATGGTGTGGGGGGTGGGGAAGCCATGGAAAGATGAAGGATGTCTGCTGCAATCATCCAAGAAGCCACCCCACCCCCACCCCTGTCCTAAAAGAGAGCCATGAAAAGGTATCACTTCTTCCTCTGGCACCACGGTATCAGGATGTCAAGCAGGGAAGCAGCAACCTCTGTTTCTCAGCCCGAGGGTGAAATCAACCGTGAAAAGGGCCTGTATGCTTGATGGCATCCTTAAGCTTTTGGATCCACCCGTCCTGAGGCCTGCTCTGCCCCTGGGTTTGCTCTTAGGTAAGAGAAGACATTTTTCAAAAGAAGCAGATAATTATGTAAACAGTGACAGCATTCTATCCTGGACCTTTGTTGGAGAGGCAGAAATTAAAGAGAGAACTAATCTTTCTCTGCAAATTGTTCTTTGACAATATACACAGATAAACTACTCTAATACAATTACTGGTGTTGTATAACAAAATTAATGGTTTGAAAAAATGAAAGAGAGAGAGAGAAGACATTTCTCATTTTGAGTCTGGTTTCCTTGCATCAAATGAGTCCTAAATGACAGGACCTAAACCTTCCTAGTCATCTACTTTTGCCTGCTCAGGAAAACCTTCTTACCCTCTCCCTCCTACTTTCTTCCCTACTCAAATCTTACTCAATTTTTGGCTGCATGGTGGTTGAGTGGTAGAATGCTCGCCTTCCATACAAGAGACCTGGGTTCGATTCCTGTACCATGCACCAAAAAAAAATCTTACTCAATTTTCAAAGCCCAATACAATGTCCTCTCCTGCATAAAGCATCTCCAAACCTATACATTAAAAGAAAAAAAAAAACCCAAATGAACTTTCAAATACTTTTTCCTTTTTTTATGGCATTCATTCTATTCTGGTTTTTATTGATATAAATATTGACATTGTTCACACATCTTTTATCCCTTCCTAAATAGGATACTCCTACAGGGAAGCTACGATCTTTGCCTTCCCCTTCCCAATACTCAGCTCAGAATCTGACATGTATGGGAAATTCAACACATACCTATTCAATGAGATAGATAGATAGATAGATAGATAGACAGACAGACAGATAGAAAGATAAATTATTCGCTATGGCTATGTTCTATAAAGACGCCACACACACACACACACACACAGAATTAGCAAATCTGAACAATTACTGCTAGTGGAAATACAGAATGTGGTTTCTGCAAGCCTCTGGTCACAACACTTTTTTTTAACTGATCCACACATAACCTTGTTTTATGTGAGTTTTTGCTAAAGACCCCTTATTTAATATTATATTGTTGATTCATTGACATTGAACTCACAACCAACAGCACTGCACAAAGTTTATCCAGCACACATATTTGCTCCAGAAGGCACATCATGGCTTTCTTGTTCTTGGAAACACTAAACAGCACTTTAGCATGATGCTTGGGGACCCCCTTAAATAGCAAAAGCACAAATTTTACAAAAACATGGCACTAAACATACCACGAAAAGGACACTTGTTTACAGTGTGAGAGCTGAAAACAAGAAGGCAGCAGGTCATCCTGTTCAACCTCCGCCTGAAATGAGGGCATTGGGCAACTCCAATTTTTCTCCACTCTGCACCTGTACACAAATGACCACAGAAGTGCCACAAGTATTGATTTGGGGCTTACAAATGCATTTTAGTAAGTAGGTGAATTTGCAAATCCAGAATGCACAGATGAGGCTCGACTGTAACACTAACAGCCATTGTCTCAGGCCTCGTAGGGGATACTGTCAAAGCCACGTTAAAAGTGCTGGCTGCACTTGTGGGGAGCAGTTGAGTCCATTCTCTGGGGGCAGCTTTCTGAGCACAGGTAGCCACCTTCCTCAGAGTATACATCTGGGAACAGGCCACGTGCCCAAGTGGACAGTCTCTCTGATTTCCTAAGGGAACTGGATTTCTCCATTTGGGCAAAAGGTCTGCCTGAGAAAAGAATCTGCAGTGAAGAACTGAGATTGGGGTATATCCAAAAGTGAGAGAAGCTAGTCCATTCTACCATTTATTTGGATATAGTCACTTCCTAATATAAGAAGGCATTACATTCTGAGGGTTAGATATGACACATGGAGTCCCTCTCAAAGTGACTCTGATAGGCAGGGCTTTTTCCCCAAGTTATACTTCTATGCTACTTCTCAGTTTTTCATTGTGGACAAATGAAGGCACTCTCCTCCTTTACTTCAAGAAACTTTCAGAAGGCAAAACTTTACAAAGGGCCTTGATTCCCTTTGAAATATAAAATACACACAACCAACCACCATGAAAGGTGGAATGTCCTTATTCATGGGCAAGATGGAGACGTCTTTAACATCTCTGGATCTCTTCCATTCATCAATCACTTACTTCAGCAGAAGGAACATAAGGAAAATAATGATTCACACCTGGTCTGAGGTAATCCATGGTAGTCTGTCTGTCAGCACAAAGTGCATGCAATTACAGTGTTCAGTGACTGAAGTTCAAATACTTGGCTGCAGCTGGAAGTCTAAACAAGTGACGGCAGGGAGAAAGACACAATAATATTCTCTGTAGCCAAGATCTACAACGCATATTTTCAGGGGCTCCAGCTTTAGGAATCTAGTTAGGAGTAATTTCTCCAGGGGGAACAGAACTGAGTCCACAACTGAAGACAGTGTCGCCTCCAGCGTGGCCCCGGACCTCAGAATTCCATGAGATTCCAAGAGAGCTCCCTGAAATTCTAGACTTCAAGGACAGTCCATGAAATTGGGGATGCAAACTAAAATGAGAAGGCATAGTAAAGTGGGAAATGAAGTGACTAAAGCGGTGATTCTCAAAGTGTGGTCCTTCCCTACCCTCCACGATCAGAAGCAGCAGCATCTGGAACTTACTAGAAATGCAAATTCTTGGCCACTTGGCCACTTGGCGCACTCCCGACCAACTGAATCAAAAACTCTTGGAGTGGGGCCCAGCGAATTTGTTTTAGCAAGCCCTCCAGATGATTTTGATGCACACTAAAAGTTTGAGAATCACTGGTGTCCTAGGAAATTTCCATGACCACTCAATAATTTCCTCACTGGTAAATCAGTGTGGGAGATTTGATGAATCAGGTCCATCTGACCCTGAGGTTCTGGGAATCCTTACCTATCTGTTTTCCTATGTTGCTTCTTTGAGAAAAGACAATGTTTAGGAGACTTTACTACATATTTTAATAAAATGCCAAGTTTAAGGCAACGTGATTGCTTGGCAAATTATGAGTCCTAAGTTCATACACAGGAAATGCCTTGCTGAGTTACCACAATCGGACTTACAAAATACTCCCTATCCATGATTCCCTTTATCCCAATCTACTCTGAGGCATCATACCCTGAAAATTGCTTAAAATAGTCGTTAAGCTAGGCTGGGACAAATTTCCAACATCTCTTTAACCCCTGAATTGTTTCCTTCTCACCCAATTTTTGCCCAGTAACTCGAGAAACTTCTCCCCCTCACTCATTCATTATTCACTTCATCTCCCACACTCTTCATTGTTGACCCTAAACTGACGTTTCTGGTGCCTAATAGTAGTCCTGGTGTTGTTCCTGGATCAAGGAAAAAGAACAACCTACACTTGAAAATTACATTAGAGGAAAGGCCCATGTCACAAACTTCTAAAGCATTCCCAGTAACCAAAGTAACTTCACCATCTCCATGAAGTTTCCTCCTGCCTCCTCCATCTCCTCCTGCTCTTCCTCAAGTTTAAAACAAATCGAAGCCTATATTTTATCATTTAATTATTGTTTAGTCTCAACTAAATTTGATCATGGGACTTCACAGTTTAGTCCTTCAGCTACATTGTCATGCCTTCAAGGAATGTGACTGCTCATTCTTGAGTAGGTTTCCCACAGCTACCTGTTTGTGGTGAGGTAGTTGCCTTACTCTAGGTTCTACTCCTGAGAAATCTAAACAGAACCCAGAAGAATGCTTTAAACATCATAAGCAATCAATTAAATACTTCTTGCATGAAAAGGAATATATCATTGCAGCCTAGCCTGGGAAACCAAATATTACCTGTCACATTTGTTTCTGTGAAGGAATGTGTTCAAAATGAGAACAACTGATTCATCTTAGGCCAGAGCTTCCTTGTTACCTAAAATATCCCCTGGCTTTATCAAGTCTTCATAATTGTTTTGCCCCTATTTTAAAGCAATACAGAATTGATCCCTGGGCTAGGTCAGATAGTTGCAGACCTTCCTTATAAGCCAGGCCTCTCAGGTACGGCTTCTTGGGACTGGGCACCACCACTGGTAGGAAGAGTGCAGGTGGGAGCCAGATGTGGGGATTCGGGTTTGTGATTATCCAGCCTTTGGGGTGATATTGCTCTGATTAATACTATATTGCCCAAAATTATGCTCTCCCATAGACTTGTTTTGAGTGGAAAGTGTCAAGCTCTACAGAGTCTTGATCGGTGTTCTCTCAGGTGACACCACAAAGGGCAGTCAATAATTTAGTATCCAGCACCTCTGCATGGTATACCCTAGCACTTTCCATTCCTTTCCTTGGTGCTCACTTTTTCCATCCTCTCTCTATAACGTTTTTACTCCATTTTCGATTGGCTACTATATGGAACTAATATTTTTGCTATATTTCCTGAATAACTTTTTACACTTTTTGTTATTTTAAAAATCAGCAAGGCATCCCTCTGACCATAAGGATTTTTTTAAAAAGTGATCATGATTCCACTTTGAAAAAAATCACCACATGTAAAAATACTGTTCCATAACTGGAAATATAGATGTCATATTTTTTATCACAATAAATACAATTCCAATTTAAAAAGAAAGAAACGAAAAACAAAACCAACTAACCGTTAGATTATCTGAAGGTAGTTCATGATAGATTTTTCTTTTTTTCTCATTGATCAGTTAATTTCATTTTTTACCTATATCTGTTCTGCAACATGTAGATTCCCTGTGGTCCATAGGCAAAATCCCCATGTTCTCTGATGGCCTGCTCTCGCCCTTTATGATAAAAGTCTTTTTAGGTCTTTGGAAACCACCAACCTAAGAAGGGATGACAGTAAACCCAATTACACGTATAAACTTCCATGGGATCAAACCTCTTTCTGCATCTCTGTGCTTGGGAGAAAAAAGCATGAAGCAAAAGAAAAACTGTATCAATGAGTCTTTTGCATCTTCACACTCACTCTGAAATATCACTGCCATTTATGAGGTCCTTTATAAAGCTTTGTAAATTCAAATGAGGTTAAATTTTTAGGTTATGAAATTGCGTTTATACAGTCCAAGATCTTAGACTTTTTCTGAGCCCCATACTCTTCTGCGGAGCTGCCCCCCAGCATTCCCTGGTAGAGCTAGTTGTTCCTTTCCTGCGCCTAACCTGCTACGTTACCAAATACGACTTTGGCTCCCGAGGAACAGACCCTGATATACTTCAGGGCCCTTATGTATTTTTATGCTTTTTTGAATCTTCGGTGTACAGTAGTGAACTTGTAACAGAATATACTGGTTAAAAGGGAAAAAGAAGAAGGAAGATGGGTGGGGAGAGCAGACCAGGACATGCACGATTGCTCCTGCCTGGGTCTCAGCCCTCAGTCTCCAGCACAGTGGAATGAGCCTCAGGATTCAGATAAACCCAAGCATTCTTTGTTGATCACTCAGAATGCCGACAGCTAAACTAAATGCATATACTGGTTCAGTGACTCCTGCCTTAGCTCTGAAGTCTGTGGATCACAAGAACTGCCCACTTGTTGGAAACTAACTGCTGGAAAGTGAAATTTAATAAAAACAAATGTGTATGTGTGTGTGTGTAAGAGAGGAGAAAGAGAGAGAGAGAGAGAATCATTAAAGTTTTCTTCCTTTATTTATGGTTTTGAGATGTTAGGCTTTTAGGAGGCTTCATTGCACCAACTGTAAACTGATTTTCATCTGAGCTGCCAATGATTAAAAGGCTCTCAGGCCAACACTAATAAGTGGGGCCCAGGTGTCAATGCCACATGGTACCCACGCTGAGAAAAGAGAAAAGCCTGAAACTCCAAGATCTGGAAATATTTTCTAGCCCCTTACCAGGGCGGACATCTCGCCCGCGTGATGAGGCCCCCTGACGTTTCTAAGAGTCAGAGCTGCTCACAATAGAAGCAGACTGTTAAGGAGCTTCGTGTTCCGTGCCAGTTTTATATTGATTTTCGTAAATAGAGGAACTCAATTCCTTAAAAGCACAGGGTGTTGCCCCCTGGAAAGAAAACCTGAACTGGAGTTCTAACAAAGGAGCCGGCTGGGGTGGGGAGGAGAACGGAACCAGTGAGAGCATCATTCGTTTTTCGTCCCAAAAATCTTCAGAGTTCTCTGCAAACTCATCTAGAGACACACGTGGAATACCACGTGCAGCGTTTGGGTGCAGATGCCAGTAAGGGAAGGAGGAAGAGAAGAGACCCATTTCCTCCCCTGGAGGCCTCAGGGAGCCCAGCCCTGAGCTGCAGAGCCAAGCTGCGGCTGGGGTTCCGCCCCGAGGCCCACTCCGCCCACTCCGCCTCCTGCGCCCCCCGCTGCTGCAGTCAGGCGGCGCCCAAGAACCTGGCTCCTGTGGCAAGCCGGGCACGGGCTCTTGCAGCTGCGTTTTCCTACGTACGCTCCAGTTTAGACGAATTTCTTTTGATCTCTTCGAAGGGGAGGGTTTGAAGCCCGGACTTTATCCAAAGCCCAGCTCTCAGGGAGTGGGGGGAGCACGAGAGCAAAAGAGAAGCGGATCAGTGAAAGGGATTTTTATCGCACACTTCATCTGAGATGGTGTGCGCGGCCAGCCAAACCACACAGTCTAGGGCTATGAAAGTCTAGTTTCTTCAGAAGTAGTTGCACCCTGTTTCCTCCTCAAAAAAATGACGATGGGGGCCACAGTGGCTCAGCAGGCAAGAATGCTTGCCTGCCATGCCGGAGGACCTGGGTTCGTTCCCTGGTGCCTGCCCATGTAAAAAAAAATAAAATAAATAAATAAATGACGATGGCTAAAAACAAAAAAATTTAAACAGTGGAATTCAGTATAGATCGTAGAACCCAAAACCCAACCTCGCAAAACCCAACCTCCTCATCAACAGATGGCTGAGAGGTAAGTGATCACTGGCCCAGGTTATTTTAAAACAGAATCCAGCTGATAATGGTCATATAACACTTGTGTTTTTTGTTCGTTTTGTTTTTAAGAAAGACATTTTTGTCCTTGGTTTCTCCTCTCTGCATTAAATTTTCATTACAAAAAAAAAATTAAATACTCAAACACACTTGGGAGAATGACACCCAAGTACTTATTTGCCACCCAAAATGAATAGTAGCATTCTATTTTATTTGCTCCACATCACACTTTAATATGAAAAAGCACAGAGTCGAAGTACCCTTTGCTCCCCATCCTGGAGTCATGTCTCCCTTCCCCCTTCCCCATGTTAGTAAACACAGTGGTGAAGCTGGTGTGTGATTTCCATGATTTCATGCATCAACTACTGTGCCAGTATGAATCTGTTGTGTACCCCAGAAAAGCCATGTCCTTTAATCCTCATTCAATATTGCTGGGTGGGATCCTTTTTATTGTTTCCATGGTGTGGTAACTTTTGATTAGATGGTTTCCATGGAGCTGTGTTTCAGCCATTCGAGGTGGGGGTGCTTACTGGATCCCTTTAAGAAAGACCCATTTTGAAAAAAGCCAGAGACCTGTGGAGATGCATAAAGAAAATGCCCCCAAGGAAGCCCTTGAAGAAGCCTGGAGAGAAAGCTAGCGGATGTTGCCAGGTGCCTTTCCACCTGAGAGAAACCCAGAAGTCATTCGCCTTGAACCAAAGTATCTTTCCCTGGATGCCTTAGATTGGACATTTTTATATCCTTGCCTTAATTTTCACAGCCTTAGAACTGTAAACTTGCAACTTAATAAATTCCCTTTCTAAAAGCTGTTCCATTTCTGGTATATTGCATTCCTGCAGCTTTTACAAACTAAAACAACTACATAGAAAGGTCTCCTAAAATATTTATATTGTTTTGTATTTAAAGTTACACAAATGGCCAATGCAATCTCTATACAAATTCCAGCAGCCATCCAAACATGGAAAAGGTGACCCTCCAATTTATGTGAATTTACAAGAGGCCCCGAATAACCAGAACAATCTTGAAAAAGAACAAAGTTGGAGGACTCACACTTTCTCATTTCAAAACTTACTACGAAGCTACAGTACTTAAACCGTGGCATAAGGATAGATATATAGACCAACGAACAGAATTGAAAGTTCAGAAACAGACCCACTCATCTATGGCCAGTTGATTTTTGAGAAGGGTGCCAGGTCCATTCAATGGGGAAAGATCAGTCTTCAACAAATGGTGCTGGAACAACTGGAAATCCATATGTGAAAGAATTTGAATTTGAGCTAAAACTATAAAACTCTTACAAGAAAGCATAGGGAAATATCTTCAGGACTGTATCAAGCAATGGGTTCTTAGATCTTACACCAAAAGCAGAAACAACAACAACAAAAGATAAAATGACCTCATTAAAATTAAAAACTTTGTGCATCAAAGGACGTTATATAGAAAGTGAAAAGATAACCTATAGAATGGGAGAAAATATTTGGAAATCACATATCCAATTAGGGTTCAATATTCCAGAATACATAAAGAATTTCTAGCTCAACAACAGAAAGAAAAAACCGAATTAACAAATGGGCAAAGGATTTGAATAGACATTTCTCCAAAGAAGATCTACAAATGGCCAATAAACATATGAAAAGATGCCCCACATTATTAGCCATGAAAGAAATGCAAATCAAAACTATGAGACACCACTTCACACCCATTAGGATGGCTGTTAAAAAACAAAAAGAAAAAGGATGAGTTGAAAATAGAACTCTCATACTTTGGTGAGAAGGTAAAATGGTTCCATTTTGGAATTGTAACCCCATACCAGACTCTGAAATTTGTTCTACAACTAATTGTTGTGCTGTGCTCTGAAATTTATTGCATTTTTGTATATATGTTATTTTTCACCAAAAAGAAAAAACAAAGTCGATTGTGGTGATAGAAAAAAAAAAGTTCCATTACTGTGGAAAACAGTTTGGCAGCTCCTCAGAAAATTAAACATAGATACTGGGCCGGTTTGAAAGCATTATCATGCACCCTAGAAAAGCCATGTTTTAATGCTGGTCCAATTTTGTGGTAACAGCCCCCCCTTTTTTTTTTATTATTCCATTCTTGTTATGTAATCAATAACTCACGATATTATCACATAGTTGTATATTCATCATGATCATTTCTTAGAATATTTGCATCAATTCAGAAAAAGAAATAAAAAGAAAAAAAATTCATACATATCCTACCCTTACCTCCCTTTCATTGATTACTAGCATTTCAATCTACTAAATTTCTTTTAACATTTGTTTCCCCTATTATTTATTTTTAATCCATATGTTTTACTTGTCTGTCAATAAGGTAGATAAAATGAGCCTCAGACACAAGGTTTTCACAATCATACAGTCACATTGCAAAAGCTATGTCATTATACAATCATCTTCCAGAAACATGACTACTGGAGCACAGCTCAACATTTTTAGGCAGTTCCCTCCAGCCTCTCCTTTACACCTTAACTAAACAAGTGATATCTATTTACTGCATAAGAATAACTTCCAGGATAACCTCTCAACTCTGTTTGGAATCTCTCAACCACTCACACTTGGTCTCATTTTGCTCTTTCTCCTTTTGGTCTAGAAGGTTTTCTCAATCCCTTGATGCTGAGTCCCAACTCATTCTAGGATTTCTGTCCAACATTACCAGGAAGGTCCACACCCCTGAGAGTCATGTCCCACATAGAGAGGGGGAGGGCAGTGAGTTTGCTTGTCATGTTGGCTGAGAGACAGAGGCCACATCTGAGCAACAGAAGAGGTTCTCTTGGGGTGACTCTAAGGCCTAATTTTAAGTAGGCTTAGCCTATCCTTTGCGGGGTTAAGTTTCTTATGAACAAACCCCAAGATTGGGGGCTCAGCCTATTGCTTTGGTTGTCCCCACTGCTGTTGAGAATATCATGAATTCTCCACTTGGGGAAGTTGAATTTTCCCCCTTTCTCACCATTCCCCCAAGGGGATTTTGCAAATACTTTTTTTTTTATTCACTGCTCAAATCACTCTGGGATTTATTGGGGCATCCTCTGGACAAACCTACAAAATCTCATGCCCTACTCAAGGTTCCAAGTATCATGTTGTTCAATTAAGCTGTCCACGTAAGTTATATTAGGAAATGCACTAGTCAAAATAGAAATTTTGTACCAAATAAACATTTTTTGCTGCAGTCTCACACAAAAGTTAAAGTTTTAAAACATTAATTACCATCTATTTTCCACACCCTGCAGTATTGACATTCCTTTGTTCGTCCTCATGCAAAAACATTTTTTAATTTGTACATTTACTCTCTGTCATTATAATCTCTAAGCATTCCTTGATTATACCATCTCAGTCTTTATCGTCCATCTTTCCTTCTGATTTCATTTGTGCCCCCAGGCCTCCTCCCTTATCATTCTCACATTCAGCTTCATTCAGTGTTCTAATATTATTGTATTACAGTTAGGCAGTATTGTGCTGTTTCTGAATTTTTACAATCAGTCCTGTTGTACAATCTGTATTCCTTCCACCCCAATTACCCAATGCCTACCCTATTTCTATCTCCTCATGGTCTCTGTTACTTACTGAAATTCTCCAAGTTCATTCACTAATGTCAGTTTATATCAGTGAGACCATGCAGTATTTGTCCTTTTGTTTCTGGCTAATTTCGCTCAGCATAATGGCCTTAAGGCCCATCCATGTTGTTACATACTTCATAACTTTATTCTGTCTTTCAGCTGCATAATATTCCATCATATGCATACACCACAGCTTGTTTAGCCACTTATCTGTTGATGGACATTTTGGAACAGCCCTTTCTTTTAATCCTGATTCAAGGATATGGGTTGGAATCTTTTGATTAGATTATCTCCATGAAGATAATTATGGGTATTAACTTTTGATTATATGGAGATGTGACTCCACCCATTCCATGTGGGTCTTGATTAGTTTACTGGAATCCTTTAAAAGAGGAAACATTTTGGAGAGTAACCACAGAAGCCTCAGAGCCAACAGATACTTCACAGCAGAGATGGCACAGCCTCAGATACATGGAGAACAGACATGGATGTTTGGAGATGCTTGGCGCCCAGCAGATGTTGCCATGAGATGTTAAGCAAGCCAGAACCTGGAGAGAGCCAAGGGAAGCAAAGAGATAAAAGGCAGCCCTAGAGAAGTAAAGTGAGGAACCTCCATAGGAGCAGAGGTTGAAAGCAACAGAGCCCAGTAAGCAACAGACCCATGTAACTTCCCAGCTGACAGAGGCATTGCAGACGTATTGGCCTCCCTTGAAGGTTATCTTTTCCTGGATGCCTTAGTTTGGACATTTAAAGCAGGGACTCAGACAGATATTTGTAAATCACTGTTTGTCACAGCACTCATTTTTCACAATAGTCAAAAGATGGAGGCAACCCGTGTCCATCAACAAATAAATAAAATATGGTAATCCATACATTGGAATATTATTCAGCTGCAAAAAAAATGCAAAGGGTGGCACAGTTAGTTCAGTGGTAGAATTCTTGCCTGCTACATGAGAATCTTTGGTTTGATTCACACACCCTCAAGAAAAAAAAAAGAAATGAAGTACTAATACATGCTACAACAGGATGAACCTTGAAGATATCATTTTGAATGTAACAAGTCAGCACAGAAGGACAACAAATACCGTATGATTTGTTTTCTGTGAAATATTTAGAATAAGTAAATTCATAAAAATAAAAAGCAGATTAGTGGTCACCAGGGGTGTGGGGAGGGGGAAATGAGGAATTATTGCTTAATAGGTATGAATTTCTCTTTGAGATGAATATATTCTGGAAACAATATTGTCACTTATTGTCAGTGTATTTAATGTCACAGAATTGTTCACTTAAAAATGGCTAAATTATTCTTGTTATGTACATTTTGCCATAATTTTTAATAGTAAATAATTTTTTTAAATTTACAACAAATGATTCATAATGCACATAAGTTTTAGCAACTTTTTCACCTACCCTTATATCCTTTAGATCTACTCACATAAAACATAAATAATTAATCTTAACTTTTATGTAGTACAGACATGATCTATTATATGCACATATTCCACAATTTATTTCCTACGAAAATGGTGGTCTTTTGCTATTGCAAATATTGCTGCACTAAGCATCCTTAGCCATGTTTCCTTGTATATGTCTAAGAGTTTCTCTAGGGTACATTTATAGAAGTAGAGTTATTGGGGCTATGGAGTATGCACAGTTTCTATTGTATTAGATAACATCAGTAGCTCTCCAAAGTAGACATATCAATTCATACTTCCATTAGCAGTATTTGACTTTCATTTGCCCATATGATCCATCAACATTATGAAACTGTCAGACCTTCTATTAATATTTATCAACATGATGGTATATAATGGAATCATTTTGCTGAATTAAATATTCATTCATTTTCATTTCCCTGATTACTACCAAGCATCTTTTCCTGTTGTTACTGGATTTATGAGCTTTCCACTTTTGTGAATTTCCCATTCATATTCTCTGCTTAGATTTCCCCACTGAGTCATTAATTTTTTTCTTATTAATTTATAAGAGATCTTTATATATTTTGATTATCAAGCAGTTATCTGTTGCAAATGTCCTCTAAATTTATCCACTGCACATAAAGCTTTAAAATGTAAATGGAGGAAACTTATGTTAAATCATAGACTTTAGTTAATAGTACAATTATAAAAATGTGTTATCATCAATTATAACAAATATTCCATACCAGTGCAAGGTGCTGGTGGTGAGATGGTGTGTGAGAATCCTGTATTTTATGCATGAATGTTAATACAAACCCACAACTTATCTAATAATGAAAAAAAAACTCAATGTAAACTGAGAAACCCTCTGAATGTATTACTCCTGAAATAGGCGGTACTATCCAAGTCAGAAAAGATTAATTTACACACCATCAGATCTACAAGCATCAACAAAACTTTTACATTTGGGAAGCATTTTACTCTCTTTAAGGCATCCTTTAATGACTTAATTTCAGCCTCGCAAAAAACTTAGGAGGCTAGCAAGGCCTCACATCCTCGTCTGTAAAATGTCAGGATTGGTTCAGTGGTTGATCATCAAATCCTTTTAATGATCAAAGTCTGACTTAATAACTCTTTTGCAGTGGGGAAAATAGAGGCCCCCTCCTCTAAATCCTACTTATTTGATCCTTTGCACACAAAGAGCCCACATGGGAGCCACACTGAAATCTTTACAGTTGAGGAGGCAGGAAGATGGGATTCTTCTTTAGACATCTGACCTCCAAAACCGGTTAAGATGAGAGCTACCCGCCTCCACACACAGAACAAAGACCATTCCAGCATTCCTGCCCCCAACAAGAAAGGCTCATGTAAATACAAGGATGAACACAACTTTTACTGACCAATAAGGGGGTGAGTAGAGGAGCCCTGATTTTGTACTGAGCATTAAATTGTGTAGAGATGTTATCAAGTTTAATTTCTAGATGCAAGTTTGTGTTACAAAGAGAAAAGGAGCAAAACTAAAAGTTTTTTAATTTTTGTGGTTTCAGCCAACACATCCATTGACCCAGAGCTTGTATTCAAGAATGTAACCAAATAGGAGTGGCATAAGATGAAGCATCACCATAAAAATGGCTAAAACATTGGCAATCAACAATTCCCAAGGCATCCGGCATCAAGTTTTTCCCCAGATCTGTGGTCCCAAGTAACTGTGCAGAGAGATGCTTCTGGTCATGGGGTGCAATTGGCATTTCTTGGCAATTCTATTTTATTCTGTTCCATACACTCCCAAAAGGTGGGAGGCCCGGGCAGGCCCTGGGAATATCTGGTGACCAAAATGTTCCTGTTTCTGGGCATGCTGGCTTCAGGTAGGCACCACGTACTGTTCACAAATGGTGTCTTCTCTTTCCCCAGAAAGTAAATATACCTAAATTAATTATGCAAAACTGCTTTAGTTTAACCCTCTGATTAAAAATGAAAACTAAGATACAGAATCTTAGGCAGGTAAATGCAGTCTGAATATACTACTTAATGTTTCAACTTGTGTTTTATAACAAAGATTTAGTATTATTTTTAGTACTATGGGAACAGACTGTGGTACAAACATTTTCTTCTCCTGCCTCTGGTAATGAGCCTGTTTCCTTCCCAGTTTGTACACAGTGCCTTAAGCATAATGGATGTTCCATAAATATCTGCTAAATGAACAAGTAAATGTTTAGTGGTACCCACTGGATACTGGTGACTTATAATTTTAGAGCTTCAAGGAGTTGGCAAAACTTAGAATGGGAGAAGAATTCACTTGGCAACTGTAAAAACTGATGAAAAATAATCCCTAAGGAGTTTCATAACAGTCCTTTACGCTGGAAAGGACTTAAGAAGTACCCATGAGAATATACACTAATGTTTCTTCACATTACCTTTTATTTTAAAGACTCACGAACAAAACCTTAGTGTTATAGCCTATATATCTTCTACATAAACTTTTTAAAGAGTTAGGACCTAAAACGAAGAAAAACTTCCTAAGAAACACTGTGCTAGGTGTGGGGAATAAAGAGCCTGAGCTTTCCTCCACCAAGGCCCATAGAGAGCTCCCTGAGTGATGCATACACCTCCGTGAAGGTGGGCCTTGGAAAGTGCCAACTATTGTTCCAGGGGGAAAAAAAAGCAACCAGATGGTAGGATGTCAGCAAAGCAACCGCCGCGGACCCCGTGGTCAGGCCCCTGACCTTGCCCTCTGCTCCGCATCTGGAGCACAGGCCTCTGCCTTTGATCACAGAGGGGCAGAGCTGAATCGGAGTGACAGGCCAGCATGTGGGACCTGGTGTTTCTGCGCTGTGACACTCAACCACAGCGCCCTGAATCTCCGGTCCCACCCAGCCTTCCCCTTTCCTCTTAGAGCAATCTGTCCCTCTGAGGAAGGTCGGTGAAAGAACAAAGCTGGACCTCCGTGACCACACTGGAGTTCAAGTGCAAGTTCTGGGCAGTACTGGCACAGGGATCTGCACAGAACAGAGGCTGAGGCGGGGTCTTCTCACTGCTTGAAAATAGGCTCCAGGAATTCTGGAGAACAGATGAAACAAGAGGGCAAAGAGGACCGACGGGAACTTGAGGAACGTCACTCTTCCTAGAGCAATTACACCTCTTTGGTCCAATGCTAAGTCCCCTGTCAGCCCCAGCCTCTGTTGGTCTCACATGGCTTAGTTATAGGAAAGGTAATTGATAAGCCGAGGTGGGATGTTCAACTTGGCGATTTTCTCCAACCCTCTGACGCCAGCAGCCTTCCTCAAGCTCACTCTGCAAAGCTGCGACAGGGTCAGGGGTGTCTCTGAAAAAAAAAGAGAATGAGGAAGTTTGCAAGGGCAGTTTAAGAAAATAGCATAATGTTCTTCGACTGAATACATATGAAGGGAGAAGTAGAAAAGCCACCTTTTCCTGGGAAATGGGATGTGTCCTACCTGCCTTATCTGGAAATAAGTTGGGGACCTGAGAAAGATCATTTGCAACTTGGTGGCTTTCCACTGGGTTTCATTTTGTGGATCATTTGGTTGGTTGGTTGGTTTGGAGGTGGGTGAGTTTGATTCATTCACTCATTCATTCATTGCCATACTGTTATAATTCAATACACAGATTTTGTCTGTGAAGAAACAATCTGCATGTGGTCTTTCTCTCTAAACCAGCTCTGCAGGTGAACTCACTGCCCTCCCCCATATCTGGGATATGATTCCCAGGTGTGTAAATCTCCCTAGCAATGTGGGGCATGATTCCTGGGGATGAGCCTGGCCCTGGCATCGTGGGATCAAGAAAGAATTCTCTACCAAAACAGGAAGGGAAATGAGAGAAAATAAAGTTTCAGTGGCTGAGAAATTTCAAATAGAGTCAAGAGATCATTCTGGAGATTATTCCTATGCAGATATAGATATCCCTTTTGAGTTTCTGGCATATTGGAGTCGCTAGAGGGAAATGCCTTGACTCCTGAAGATGACTGAATAACTATAAAGCTTGTAAGGTATGACTGTGTGATTGTGAAAACCTTGTGTCTGACACTCACTTTATCATATATGGAGAGATGAGTAAGGAAAAAAATAAAGACAAAAAAATAAATAAATAATAGGGAGCATGGGGGAATGATATGTTCTAGCTGCTCTTTTTTATCTTTACTTTTATTCTTATTCTTTTTTTTTCAGTAATGATGTTCAAAAATCAATTGTGATGAATGCACAACCATGTGATGATACTGTGACCACTGATTATGCACTTTTGTTGATTATATGGTATGTGAATATATAATATATCTCAATAAAATTGCATTAAAAATAAAGAAGAAGAGCCAATCTGCAGCTAGTAGGCACGCCCCCTCAAGCTTCTGAACAAATGAAGTCCCCTGGAGGGTTTAGCACTGGTAGGGGAGGGTGGGGGTGAGGTTGGAGGGTTGCATGCTTCCTGCTGCTCAATGCTCTCTCTTGCTAGTGAACGCTGCAGCAGCGAGCAGGGACGTCCAAGGAGAGCAGATCCAGCTGTGGAAACCAGCACCAACAAAGTGCTCATGTCCCAGTGGCAAAGAGTCAGGACCTGGGGACTAAAAGGGAAGCCCTCAGCTGGGGCTCAAGGAGAACAAGCAAAGCAACCACGAAGGATGGGCCCAAGGGCGCAGGAGCCTAGCAGAGGAAGGCAGCTTTCTCAAAGGCAGGCAGGGCCTCACTTTCGTAGTACTGGAAACACTTGGCAGGGGCGCTGCTGCTCCACGTGTAGTCTGAGGGCTTCTTCCCGCGGTTGTCTCTGGCATAGATGTTGCCTCCAAATTCAATGAGCATCTCGATGAGGTCCACGTTCTTCACCTTGGCTGCGTGGTGAAGGGCTGTCTCGTGAAGTTTTGCTGCATTCACATTGGCCCCTGCAGGTCCGGAAGGGAGAACAGATATGACCAAGGAGAGAATCTGAAGCCAGGAGAAACACTGGCTTATCCCAGTTTGGTACACACAAGTAGCCCCTATCCTGAAAACAAAATTAAGATGGACTCTACTATAGCATTTTCAAAACCTGGAAGCACAAATTCCTTTTTTTTTTTTTTTTAAGAGATGGGGGCTAAGAATGGATAACAGTAATAATGAAATTGGAAGAAAAACCAAAACAGAAGAAAAAACGAAACAAAAACCTCTCTCATGAGTTAACAGTCAATTCTACACCTAAGCTCCCCAGACCTCTGAAAGTTCAGGCTGAACTATCCAAGCTTTCCTGCCTGTAGTTAATGTACATACACACACCAATTCTTCCCTCATGTGGGCACAAAGCAGGGACTCTAAAAATATTTGAATGAAAGAATGAACATTCTTCAAATATAAATATTCCTTTAGAAAAGGGGACAACATGGAATTCAGATAAGAGATTGAGTATCTTAGTTGCAAATTCAGCTCTGCCTTCCAAATCAGGCTCGGGATAATAGTAGACATTCAGAAAGATGCAAACAATTAGCAGCTAAATACAGCATGCTTAAAAATGCATAAAAATATGAGAAAATATCATTATTAGGGGACAGTTATCACCTATTCTATACAGTATCTGGTACTTCAGAATTTCTTTTGGAGAAAATACTAACTTCTTCAACGTTCACTCCTGAGTAGATAAGGAGGTTATAAGATAAAGGGGATAAGAGAAAATTATTTTAAAGAAGCCAAGAAAATATGCCAGCATCAGTAAAATAATCCCCAGAATTAAAAGACTGAAACTACAATCACAAAATATTATCAAAATCGGGTTTTAAAAATCAGATCACCAGCTTGCCCCCAATTAATATGAAATTTTGAGAGTCAGTAGAGAAGGAAATGAGGTGGAATAAGGCTATTATATTTTCTAGTCACACTGCTCAAAAATATTGAAAAATCTTTCTTCCCAATTTTGGAATTAAAACATTAATTCCTGGTCAGTACAATGGTGGCTCAGTGGCAGAATTCTCACCTGCCATGCCAGAGACCTGGGTTCGATTCCTAGAGCCTGCCTGTGCTGAAAAAATAAAATATATATATATATAAATCCATAATAGAACATAGGAACTAGGTTAATAACAGAGTCCACTGTATGATCCTAAGAATTCATCAAGCACTCTGATATCATACTACAAATGGAGAAAATTTTCTCCATTTTCCACAACCAAAATTCAAAAATCAGGTTAGGAAAAAAGAATTTCTTGATTAGGAAGAAGGCTAAATTATCTAAGTATTTAATTTGGCCAAAATGCATTACAAAAAAAAAAAATATTTAAATGCAGGAAATGCATGTTCTCTCCAACATCAACCACTCTATTACAAAAGGGGTTTTCTTCTAATACTTGCCTATACAAAAATAAATAAATAAATAACTGTTATACTGTTGCAATTCTAATGCCGTTATAAATTTTAATGCTAAACACAAACTTGTAGTAAAGAATCAGTTCTAAAATCTGCAGAATCTGAAGTCCAAGTGGCTTTCGCTCATGTCATTAATTTTGGCAACCTTCTTGCCAATTGGGAAGGATAGAGAGTCTCTTCATTTTAACAACAGAGAAGGGGGCACAGGGGAACTAAAACTACTTTCTCAAGTCCACAAAAAAACCTACCAGGGGGAATAGGCCTAAAGATCATGCCTCCTTTCAGCCCTGTTTGCTATTATGACTTGATATATGGGCCCCTAGGCATGGTGACTCCTTCAAAGAGGTGATCATCCCTCTTTTGTATCTTACAAAAACACATAGTGATAAAAGGATCTAAATAAACACATCAGTATAGTTGTGGGAGAAGGGGATAGGAAACAGGGAGAGGGACAAAAGGAGGGAGGGAGGGCAGAAAGTGGCTTTGTGTGGATCAATGATGACAATGTCTTGAACTGACAGAGAAAGAGAAAGGGAGGAAGTAGGGAGACCAGGATGGAAGGAGAGAGGGAAGCCAGCAAAACAGCTAATGTCATCTGACCTTTAAATATTCTCAATTTTATGCTTCAGAGGAAAGGGGTTAAAGTCCTCTCATTACCAAAAACGTGACTTCAAAGCAAAGCAAGATTAAAGTGGACTTGGTAAAACCTTCATTAGCAGTGAGAAGAAACTGTTTTATGCACCTCAGCACTCCAAGAACCTGGCATTTTCCCTGAAACATAAGCAAGCACAAATAGCTCAATATATGCTCTTTGAAACAATAACTAATAAAGGTGACAAGAACCGTGACAGAAAGAAGTGTAACAATCTGCAATTAGCTATGTCTGAGTGCCTCTAGCAAAGTTAAATATCTACTGTTGGTGATCAGATTAAAAATTAAGTCACCTCCCCAGCCCTCCTGCTTGCAGAAATAATCTACAGGTCAGCAACTTGGACTCAGTGCCTACGAAAAAGAACAGTCTCTGTGTCTACCGCCATGACGTGCCACCTGGTGGCTCCTCCACTTCAGCTGAGCTGCACAAGCAGGGCCTGTGCCCGCCCTGAAATCACATGCAAAATTGTCTGCCTATGTTCTAAAATGATTATGGCGATGCATACACAACTATGTGATGATATTGTGAGCCACTAATTGTATATGGATGGACTGTATGTGTGTGAGGATTTCTCAATAAAAATAATAATTTAAAAAAAGAGTAAAGGTGGAAAGTATTTTTAAGATACCAAGAAAAAAAAAAAGTTGCCTGCCTGCATGTTTTTCTAGGGACATGGTCTATAACTTTCACTAGATTTTCCAAGGGATCTGTGACATACCCCCTAAAAATTAAGAATGATTACATTAAGAATCCATTTATGAGTTCATAGGGATATACTGTTTTCTTCTCTCTTCTGTGTGTATGAAACTTTCCATCATTAAAAAAGTTTTCTTTAAGGAAAAAAAAATCTATCTGATCTAACAAGGGATATTAAATGAGACCATCTGATCAGATTAAACTAGCAATCAAGGATTAATTTTTATTCTGAACAAGAGCAGACAGCGTGATGGCAGGCAAGGAACATCAAGTAATAACACTAACAAGCACGTCCATCAGACTTTCCCTGGGGAATTTTAGCCACCCATCATTTAATTTCCCATGTGTATGGATCTACCGGATAACCTGCTGAAGACCATAATGGAACATTACCTCCCTTTCCAACCCACACCATCTGCATGGCCACCTGGCAATTTGGGGTAGGCGTGAGCAGGACTGACCCAACCGCCTGCTCCACATACAGTGCCTGAACGGTTTGATCTCTCTGCCCCATCACACTAACGGTTCAAATAGCTCAGGCCCACACCGATCAGAATGTGGCAATGTCCCGGCCAGTGGGACTGGGTTAGGTTTGACCACGTGACCCAGTTTGGACCAGTGAGCTATAAGGGGAGGCATGCAGGAGGTATCTGGGAAAGGAGATGCTTTAAGCTTTCTGATAAAGAGTTTCTCTTTCCTAGAAAATTAAGTATCTATATTTTAAGCTTGAATCTCCTCTAGCCATTTTGTCAGTATTAGAGAAGCCTGGTTCAGGATGAAGTTAACTACTCCAACCCAACAATGACCTAGATTCCAAAAGCTCTTGTCCCCTATGCTCGGCTCACTCCATTTCGTGTTAGATCCCCATCTCTTCCTGATTTAGATCGCAAACTTATTAGACAGGGAATGTGCATGGGTCCCTAAACCATTTAATAAAAATTATTAGCATCTGTTGAGCACCTGCCATGCACCAGGTACTGTGGAAATGTCATCACGAACCCTCCTAACAATCCTGCAAAGTAGGATTTATTTTTCTAATCTTATGGAGAAAAAAACTTGGGTCCCAAAGAAGTTTCAGCTGGCAAGTGAAGAGCCAGCTTCAAGGCCCATTCCATCTGACTCTACCACCCAGCTTTCTCCAGTTCACCCTGCAGGTAAACCCCAACACACCTGCATTGAGCAGCACCTTGACACAGTCCAGATGCTCCCTTGCACAGGCAACGTGCAGAGGAGTCCCGAAATGGCAATCGTGTGCTTCAAGATTGGCTCCAACGTCAATGAGAAGCCTCACGCATTCAGAACTCCCTTAAAATAAATGGAAAGGTAACAAAAGAATCAATGATCATATTAAAATACATAAGAAACATGACAGAAACAGGGGCTAGAAAAGGTGCACCCCATGCTTGGTTGCAAGGGTAGAGGAGGGGGAAAACAGAACTATATCCCACCTAAGGAGCCAGTCACAACTCTTCCTGGCTCTTCAGATACAAGGAAACGATTCTTCTTTTTCCTAGAGGAGGGGGATGGATTCCCATGCCCACCTGACAGTGGGAGAAAAGGAAGGCATACCAGCCCTCTGCTTTGAGAATAAGAAGTTTGGGAACATCACTTATGAATAATTAGGGAAGACTCTCCTTACTATTCCCATGGGGTCCTCAACGGAAGAGAAAATGTTTCTACCTCCCAATCCACAAGGTGTGCTGGGGTAAGGCCTAGCCAGGTGGTAATGACATATAACTACTGGTATCTTGAGCCTGAGTCTTCTCAATTAATTTCCTTTACATTTTCTTCCTGTGCTGTTTCTCTCAGGTATCTCTGATGACTCCTTCTCTGCCTTTCCTTGTCTCCTCTTGTGGTGTCTTTAATGTGGGTTTGGATGAAAGTCCAGGCCTTGGCTCTCTGCTCTTCTTTTCTGGCAGATTCTGTCTTAGACTCCATCCTCTCTCATCACTTAATTACCTCTTCATTGCTGAAATCCAGGCAAATTTCCACCTCTAACCCTGAGCTGCTGTCCCACATTTATGACCATCTGCAGTCTTCTCATTTGGATGATTTGACCACTACAAACTCTTCTCCTTCCCCTTCCTTGGGGGTCCCTACTCCTTGCCAATTCATTTCAACAAATGACATCCCTCCCAGCTCAAACCTGAGTCAATTTAGACTCTTCACCTCTCTTCCTCATAAATTCTATTGATTCATAACCCTAATTTTTTTTTTTAAGTCCATCCCATTCTGTCCATTCCCATGCTACCATCTTGGGCTCTAAGTGCTTTGCATGTAGATTCTTGCTGTGACCTTTAATTCACCTCTCTGCATCCAGGATATCCACTATCTGCCCCCTCTCCATCATTCCTGTCACTATTTCAGTCTGTCAGTACCCAATGGCCACTAAGTAAACCCTTCTAATTTGTTTTCTTGTCAACTCAACATCTGTTCAAAAGCCTTCAATTGCTGACTGAAGCAATCCCTGGTGCCTTTGTGGGTAGGAAAAGTAACTGATCTGTGTGAATCAGGGTGCAGACTAGAGGGAGCAGAACCCTGTCAGGTGCACAAGACACATCCCAACTAAATAAATGCATTCAAAGACAAACACCAAGCTGGCTGTTCAAAATAAAGGCCACAATTTTGCAACCTTTGCTCAGAAGGGTAGAACTCAAACTCCTCAGTCTTGTCATTTCAAAACTTTCCAAAAGCTGGGTCTCACCCTAAATTTTCAGTCTTATCTGTTGTTGCTTCTCTACTCGGAACTTCTGATCAAGTAAGACCAGGCAAGTAATCAACCCCTGCTTGGACTGGCCTTCTTGTATTCCCACTGTCTGTTTCCTAGGACTGCCGTAACAACAAAAACTGGGTGGCTTGAGACAATAGAAACATATTGCTTACTGTTAGGGAGGCTAGAGGTCCAAAATCAAGTTGTTGGCAGGACCATGCTCTCTCTGAAACCTCTAGGAAAGAACCCTTTCCTTCCTCTTCTAGCTTCTGGTGGTTTGCTGGCAATCACTGATACTCCTTAGCTCATAGCTGCCTCACCACAATATGTGCCTCTGTCATCATATGCCTTCTCCCATCTATCTCTTCTTGTCTTCTTATAAGGATACTGGTCACACTGGATTAAGGATCTACCCTACTCTGGTATGACCTCACCTTAATTTAAGTAATTCCATCTGCAACAACCCTATTTCCAAATAAGGTCATATTCTAAGGTACTGGAGGTTAGGATTTGTTATGTCTTTTGGGGAACACAATTCAACCTGTAACACCCAACATATAACCAAAACCTAGATAGGTTCTGTGAGGTCCAGTTCAAAACCACGTGCTCCCTGAAGCATGTAAGACCACTTGCCCCAAGCCCACCCCCAGAGCTGTCAGAGCCACCCCTGGCCCAGCCTTCAGGTGCTGGGTCACCACTGACGTGTTTGGGTCTTGCCTCTCCACTAGATTGAGAACTTACAAGTGCAAACCCTCAGCAGGGACCAGTGAATGCCTGCAGAGCCGACTGGTTGCTATTATTTACATCTGAAGGGCAAAAGGGGACATGGTAGAGAAATAGAATCATATCGTAGAAACCACAGGCTCCGGCTCCGAGTGAAGGAAATACTTAACATCGCCACAGCTGAAGGACCTAGGGCCAGAAAGAGACTCGTAACTCTCCCACTCCAGCAGATGGCCGCTCCTTCCTGTCTGTCTGCATTGCTTTCCTCCCAAAAGTCTCTAATCCCAGAAAGACAAAAGAGACTTGTCAGGAGCAAAAAGAAAAAGGGGGTAAGGTGCCACGCTGACTGTGGGAGATGAAAGGGAAAGCAGGCCCCTGGGTTGGCCCTGGGGCTTTTGTCACAAGGAAGCAGAGTCAAGAGAGCAGAGCTGGGGGTTCCCACCAGGACTCACCACTCATGCAGGCCTCGTGCAGGGGAGAGGCCGTGTACAGGGGTGGGTTGACCTTCGCCCCGTGGGAGAGCAAAAGCTTCACACATTCTAGGCTCCCTGAGGCACAGGCGTCGCAGAGAGGGGTGCTGCCATCAATGTTGCGGGCATCCACCTCAGGGGGATGAAGAGACGAGTGTCAGAGGGCAGGGCAGGAGGGGCAGGGGGAGCCAGGCCCCTCGTTTTCTCATCCTGACCCTGATTCATCTCTACTGAGTTTCTGTTGTGTGCTAAGGCTCCAGGCGAGGAACAGGAGTTCAAAGGCAAAGAGAAATACTGATTGAGAGGGTCCCTGTGAACCCCCTCAGTACAGGCTCAGGTTTTTTTGTTTGTCTGAGGTTCTTCTCCCTCAGGACCAGGATAAAACCAGCCTCACTCCTTCCATCATCCTCAACACCCAACGAGCACAGAGAGGAAAGGAGAAGACCAGACTGCAAGGTGGGGAAGGCAGGGGATAAAAGGGGGTTTTAACTCAGCCTCGGATAAAAGGAGTGCCTGAAACTGCTTAACACGCCACCGCAAGTTTGGAAAACCTAGGGTAGGCAAAAGGCAACTCCCCAAATAGGCATAGTCTACTCAGAAGGTGTGCAAATTCAGCTATTTGGTGTATGCTGAAATATGCCCCAGGTCCTCTTTGACCACCTTCAGATTCAAAGGTTTAGAAAGAGCAAGCTGCTCAGTCTTCACTTCCACCCCTGGAAATTTAAGTTCTGTGGACCCCGTTTGGCTAAAACTGCTTTCCTTTCAGCCTCCAGACACCCTCTTAGCCCAATCCACCCACACTCCTCAGTCCTTTCTCATGGATCCTCACTGTGCAGTGACGCCCCCCAGCTCCTGGGTTTCTACCACACCGGCCTTTAACTCTTGTTCTCCTTCACTGGCTTCTTTTCTTTCTGTGTTTGCATGTCCCAGAGCGCTAATCCCAAACCCTTTCTATCTTTCACACTCTAATTCTTGCAAGTTGGTCCCACCCATTTCCAGACCTTGGGGTCCACCTGAGGTCCTCTTACCTGGGCCCCGGCAGCCAGCAGCAGCTGCACGCACTGCACCTGGCCCTGGAGACTGGCCGCATGCAGGGGCGTGATGGAGTCCACCGTGACCTGATTGACACAGGCCCCACTCTCTATCAGCTGCTGCAGCTGCAGCGCCTCGCCCCGCTGAGCCGCCTCGTGCACGGGGGTCCGTTCCACCCAGAAACCTGGAAAGGAAAGCAGACCTAGGGTGGAGACCATGCCACTTACATCCAGCACAAATGAACAGAGGTGAGGGTCCAGGGTCCCTTTACTGTAACCGAGACACAATATGATCATTACTTGGTACACACGTTATTAATTAAAATTTAAAATCCTCCCATGATTCTTAGTGCCTGTAGTTCAGTAGGGTCCAAGCTCCTCAGTATGGCATAGGTCTTATTTTGGCAGGGCTGCTATAACAAATACCACAGGCTGGATGACTCAAACAACAGGTATTTATTATCTCATGGTCTTGGAGGCGAGATGTCCAAAATCATGGTATCAGCAGGCTCATGCTCTCTGAAGTCTGTAGCATTCTGGTGGTGGCTTGCCGGCAATCTGTAACTCAGAATTTGTCTCTGTTACATAGCCATTATGCTCTCTCTCTCCCTACTGTGTCCAAATTTCCTCTGCTTATAAGGACTCTGGTCATATTGGGTTAAGGCCCACTCTGATTCAGTTGGCCTCACCTTAACTAGCAACATTTTCAAAGACCCTGCTTATAAATGACCAAGGATTGGCATTTGAACATGTCCTTGTCAGGGACATGATTCAGTCCATAAGAGCACATAAGGGTCTTTGTGATCTGGACTTTGCTCATCTATCTGACTCCATCTCCCATGACTGTCCCCTCCTTAGCCCCACTCTCCAGCCACACTTGTGGTTTATCGCTGCCCCTTCTGTTTCACACCTGTGTACCCTTTGCATATATTCTTCTCTTGGCCCAAAATGCCTGCTTCTGCCCTCCAATCAGCTGCTCTGCCATCTCCTATTTAAACATCTGCGTACTCTATGAAGGCCCAGTTGAAGTATCTCTTTTTCTCGAAGATGCTTCCCCCCCAATATTTACATATACACACTTATATTACAGCATTTATACCACCTCCCCTCCTCATAGGGACTGTGCTTTGATTATTCACTTTTAGTGGATTCCTTAGATTTTCTGTATAGATCATGTTGTCTGCAAATAGAGAGAGTTTTACTTCTTCCTTTCCAGTCTGTGTTTTATTTCTTTTTCTTGTCTTATTGCCCTGGCTAGAATCTCCAAAACAATATTGAATAGAAGTGGTGAGAGCAGACATCCTTGTCTTGTTCCTGATCTTAGGGGGGAAGAATTCACTCTTTCATCATTAAGTATGATATTAGTTGTGGGTTTTTCATAGATGCCCTATATCAGATTGAGGAAATTCGTTTCCATTTCTAGTCTCTTGAGTGTTTTTATCACAAAAGGGTGTTAGATTTTCTCAAATGCTTTTTTTTTTTTGCATCTGTTGCAATGTTCCTGTGTGGTTTTTTTCCCTTAATTCTATTAATGTAGTTTATTACATTAATTGATTTTCAGATCTTGTCTCCGTGGGATAAATATTACTTGGTCATGGTGTATAAGCCTTTGTATATGTTGTTGGATTCAGTTTGCAAGGCTCTTAATCACAATTTTTGCATTTATATTCATAAGAATCTGTACTTTTCTTGTGGTATCCTTGTCTGGTTTTGATATAAGGGTAATACTGACCTCATAGAATGAGTTGAAAAGTATTTCTTGCTCTTCTCTTTTTTGAAAGGGTTTGTGAAGAATTGGTATTAAATCTTTAAATGTTTGGTAGAATTCACCAGTGGGGCCATCTGGATTAGGGCTTTCTTTGTTGGAAGATTTTTAAATTTCTAATTCAATCTTTATTTGTTCTATTCAGATTTTCTATTTCTTCTTGAGTCAGTTTTGGTAGTTTGTATCTGGCATGTTTAGATTCATGAGTCAACTTGGCCTGATGATGTTGCCCGGTTGTCTGGTCAGGCAAGCTCTGGCCTGTCTGTTGCTATGAGGACATTTCATAGACTTAAATCATGATCACATTGGCTGCATCCACAGCTGACTGCATTTACAATCAGCTAAGGGGAGTGTCTTCTGCAATGAGTGATGCTTAATCTAATCATCAGAAGGCTTTTAAGGAGAATTCAGAAGAGACAATCACTCTTCCTGCTTCAGCCAGCCAGCCTCTCCTGAGATTTCATTGAGGACCTTCACTGGAGCTGTGAGCTTTCAGCCTGCCCTACAAACCTTAGACTCTACATTCCCATGGTTACATGAGACACTTTTATAAATTTTATATTTACGGATATCTTCTGCGGATTCCATTTCTTTAGAGAAGCCTAGCTAATACAGTGTATTTCTAGGAACTTGTCCATTTCATTTAAGTTATCTACCTCACCCTCATATAGTTATTCATAGTATTTCTATATGATCATTTTATTTCGGTAAGAAATAGTAGTAATGCCTCTTCTTTCATTCCTGTTTTGTAATTTGAATATTCTCTTTTTTTCTTGGTCAGCATAGCTAAAAGGTTTGTTAATTTTGTTGATCTTTCCAAAGAATCAACTTTTAGTTTTGTTGATTTTCTACATTGCTTTTCTTTATTTCATTAATTTCTACTCTATTCTTTATTATTTCCTTCCTTCTGTTTGCTTTAGGTTAAGTGTGCTCTTCTTTTTAACAGCTTTATTAAGATATAATTCACATATCATAAAATTTGCCAATTTAAAGTGTACAATTCAATGGCACAGAGATGTTCAACTATCACCACAGTCAATATTAGAACATTTTCATCACCTTTAGCTATCTCCCCTCATATTCCCCTTCCCTCCCCCAGCCATAAGCAACCACTAGTCTACTTTCTGTCTCTACGGATGTTCCTATTTTGGACTTTTCATATAAATGGCATCATATAATATGTGGTCTTTTGCAACTGGGTTCTTTCAGTTATCATAATGTTTTCAAGGTTTGTCCATATTGTAGCATATATCAGCACTTCCTTTTTATGGCCAAATACTCATTGTATGAATACATCACATTTTGTTTATCCATTAATCTGTTGATGGACATTTGGATTGTTTCCACCTTTTGGCTACTGTGAATAGGACTTCTATGAACACTGGTGTATAATATTTGCTCTTCTTTTCCTAGTGTCTTAAGAGCGAAGGTTAGGTGATTGATTTAAGATCTTTCTTTTTTCTCTCTCTAAGTACTGATTTAGTTGCATCCCATTAGTTTGGGTATGCTATGACTTCATTTTCATTCATCTTAAAGCATAATTATTCATTTTTCTATTCCTACTAGCAGAGTAAATATTCAACAAATGCTGTTGATTAATGAGTAAACAAAGGCACTGTTTTTTTTTTTTTTAATGGGCAGGTACTGGGAACCAAACCTGGGTCTCTGGCATGGCAGGCAAGACCTCTTCCTGCTAAGCCACCATGGCCCGCTCACAAAAGCACTACTCTTATTCTAAAATCAAATAAACTTCTGAAGTCCTCCCTCTTTCTTACCTCTCCAGTTTACCTCACCAGTCCCTTTCCATCAATCCCCTTCAGCTAGAGAGAGAACTACACAAAATGCAGCACTAAGACCTCCACAAACTTTAGACCTATGGTTCTTGTACTTGAGTGTACATGTGACTCACCTGGAGGGCTTGTTGAAGCACAGATTGTTGGGCCCCACTCCAGAGTTTCTGAGTCATTACAGATCAGGTAGAGCCTGAGGATCTTGCTGGTCTGGGGACCACACTTTGGGAATCACTGCTTTATCACTGCATATACCCTTCCTTAATGCCCAGATCTGGCCTCCTTATCTCACTTCCCCCTCCTTCATCCCACATAACTTCTACTTGCATTTCTCAAGATTCAAATCTAATGGATATTATTTGCATGCTTTGCCCCATCTCAGCCCCTATCCACACTGGGTTGAGAGGTCCTCCTCTGTGCTACAAAAGCCCCTTGTATGTGTCCATCAAGTGTTATCATTCTGTATGGCCACCACCTGTTTGTTTGCTATCTATCAAACAGCGGAAACAGATTATAACAGTCGCTATGGTTGACTCCAGAACCCATCCATTCCATTCCCTGGTGACAAGTCTAAGTTGATCATAATAATCCTAGTTCCTTAGAACATCATAATCATCTAAACATCTAATCTAGTTAATGAGAAGTGAGGGAGAAACAGCTGAGAGGATTCTAAGCTTCAAAGCTCTTCTCATTCCTAACAAGGAGCTACAGGAGAGGACTGTCTCCCTTCTTCTTCTGGATAATGCCACATATGAACTAAGAAATTCTAAAGCCATTTGGTTCCCAGTCTGAAGACAGAGTGAATAAAGGCATCAGAGTGAACAAGGACATGATATCCTTGTAATGACAAATGAGTCATTATAGTTAGGCTTCCTATGATGTAAGACAGATATTTATTGTCTAAGCCAGATGCAAACAGAAGCATGCTAACTAGTAGAGACTGGAAACTCCCCAAACACAGAAGCTATACCTGTGTTTTCTTAGCAGCTATCATAGCATCTGGGATAAAGTAGAGGCTCTGGACACTTGAAAAACTATATGATAAATTACAACAGTGTGGTATTAATACTGACATGTCCTTAACTGTTGAGTCCCTTCTTCAAGCAGAGAAGATCACATTACACACTTCTTCACAATAAACAGATCTCCTTTTCTAGTGGTTAACAGCTATGTCCAAAATAGCAGTGCAGTGGGCAGAAATGTGGTCGAGGCAATGCAGTGCTTATTAGAAGCACTTCTACGAACCATATCTGGAGTGAATTTCCTCTGCAGAAGGATAACTTCATCTTTAATGTGCCAATGATTATTTGTCTACTCTTAGAGAATCACTGCACTTCTACCACACTATCGGTGACCCCCACCTCTACTTTGTGGCTGAGGCAATGAATGCAGTGGTCAGGAATGTCACTGAGGCAGTGCAGTAGGCAGGAATGTGGCTGAGGAATGAGGAGTGCAGTGGACAGGAGTGCAGGCAAGGCAGTGGGGTGCAGTGGGTAAGAGTGCAGTTGAGGCAGTGGAGTGCAATGGATAGAACCAGAAATGCTTACGTCTGTAGCAGCTCAGCCAGTTACCAGTGTGGACAAGATATTACTTTGCTGAGTGTCAGTTTCTTCACCTGTAAGTTGAAATAGTAATAGTTTCTATTCATAGGTAGATTATGAACATTGAATGAATTAAAATAGGTAAAAGCACTTAGTGTGGGGCCTGGCACAAAGCAAGTGCTCAATAAATGCTGTCTATAGTATTGTTACCCCTCCAGTTATACCATTCCCCCCACTAGCTACAGAGCCTGAGTGATCCTATGAAATGGAACCTAAAGAGAGCTTCACTTTGGGCAGGAGCAGAGGAAGCATGGAGAAAATAACAGAGGAAGATCTGAATTCCACAAATACAAAATCAAGCTTGTGGAACTTTATGCTTTCCGGTGTAAAAAGGGTACCCCCAAAATTTTCCCTGGGAGTAATGAAGTAATCTCAATACCCAACTTAAGGGGTGGTGAAAAGCAGCACCTAGGTATCACTTTAAAGCCAATCTAGGGGAGCAAAACCCCAAAGAATAGAAACAGAGATTACCACTTTAAAAAACAAAAAACAAAAACGGAGAACAGGGTGAGGTCCTTCGTCTTGTTGCAACAAAGAAGAGTGCAGCTAGAAAGACAACCTGAGCCAGAAAGGCCCAGAAGCTGAACCGCAGAAAGCCTTGTGTAGTTTCCCACACATGTTCCTTCACCAGCATCTCTAGATATTTTTAACATCTCCCCTGCTGCATACAAAGATGAGTAGGATGTGAAAATAAGCAGTTCACAGTAGTGCAAATTCTCCAGAAAGGCAGGATAACTGCGATGCTGGGGGAACACTTGTAAGCAGCACACTCAAGTGTCTGGGACAGTCAGGACAGCTCGGCAAAGAGAGTAAGCAGCAGCTCGGTCTGGGAGAAGCATTGCTTAGTGCCTCTGTGTTCCCAGCTCCTGGCATAACACATGGCTCATTGACAGTGCTCTATTCACTTGCGGTATGAATACAGAAATGAATAAATGGAGGAATTACCACAATTCATTGTTTAAAGTTTTAGACATGGAAAATTTTTTTTAATCAATTTTCTTTCTTTATGACCAGTCTGTGGAGGAAATGCATCTGTTGGTAACAGTGTTTTTACCGCTTAAAACATTTAGCAGCATCAATGGGGTCAGAGATTAGAACTGCAGATGAGTAATAGAAAGATAGAGAAGGACTTGGGGGTGGAGGGTGGGGGGAGGTCGCCTGGAGCTACACCACCCACAGGCTGTAGTCAATGGGGGACAGCTTTACTGCAGGGGAGGAGAAGGGGCCGCAGGAAGAGGAGGTAGGTGTGTTGTAGCTCAACAACATTTCATGACACCCCGGAAACACCCAGAAGGCCTTCTAGAGCTAAAATTCGAGGAGGAGGGGAGAGAGACTCTGCATAAAGAAAGGCAGGGGAGCCACTTGGGACCCATCCCAGGCATGCACCCCAAAGCTACATGATTTGGGGGCTCAGCCCTGTAATAAGAATTCCAATCTTCCTCTAGTGGGAAGGGTCACCATGTGGTTATTGTCCTTATATCAAAAAGGGGAAATCTGCTTGCAATGTGAAAAGAGTAAGCACAGAAAAATGGTGACAAATTAGTTACCTGACTTGCCAGGCCTGACCACAGTGCTGTGCCAGGACCCCAGCTGTAGCAAGAGCCCTGTACCATCTCCAACAGGAGATGTGCCATCTTGGAAACTTGAAATTCTTCTTCTGGCAAGCTCCCTCTGGGCCTCCCAGGCCTCCAAAGGACAGTCCAGGGTTCTCTGTTCAATCTTGCCCCCTGCAGCCCACCCCCACCCTACCCCCTACACGCATGCACGTGCACACACACACACACACACATTTGTCTCTGGTTATAATGAAGTGCAGATGGCCTGGGTCATATAGTTTCAAGGTTTGAGCCTTGGTGCCTTTGTGTGTACAATTCCCCCTGCTTGGAAGGCCCTTCCTCAGCCCCCATGTTTCCCATTCCACTACGCTTCTCAGTGAGTCAGTAGCAGCCAAATGCCTGCTCCTTCATGAAGCTTTCTCTGTGTGCCAGCCCGCCCACCCACTCCCTTCTTTTTGATATTTCTGCATGGCTATACAGTCCTCTACTCTAGCATCCTGCACCCCAATCTACCTGCTCCCTTTACTCGTCCTTCTCCATGAGTACCTTAGGGATAGAGACTTCACTGATTAACCTTGGCTTCCAGCAGTGTCTGACACTCAGAAATTTCAATGAATAAATATTCTCCAGAAGCATATTCTCCTTGCCATATTGGACTTGTTACTCCCGAAGCTGGGTCTGGCACATAAAAGCCAATCTCCTTCCAGCCCCTTACAAGTCCACCCAGGCCCATGGCAGTTGCCTGAACCATGCCCCAGGCCTAATATGGTGACGCATTTCAACTCTGCCCCTGCCAGGTGCCATCATTCAAAACAAGAAGCTGTGTCCTAACAAGAGGTAAGGCTGCAGCCCCAAAGAAATAGAGCATTTGGTGATTTGTGCTACAGGTGAGATAGGTGGATTCTGTCTCATTCCCCTCTCCTCCCTGTTCTACAGTTCAGATAATATCTATAGCTTCCTATTATTTGCCTATGGCATCCAAGCCCAAGCTAATGAATGATTAGGAAAAACCTCCATCTTGAAAACTAGAGCCTGTCTTGGCCTCATCTACTGATCTAGTGCCAGACTTCTTTAGAGGCCACCTCAAGGCAGTATGACTAGTGCTTGAGAATATTTTCACCACTCTTCTGCCACACACGCTTCCCTTACTGACTCAGCCTGTGTACCAGGATGAAAGCGTTTTGGGGGCCCCACCTTTGTACCCCTGTTTACCCACTGCTGCGGTTCCTGACACCCTCACGTCTGAGGGTGAGGCTCTGCGCAGGTCCAAGCCTGTCCTTGGGGAATGAAGAAGCCCTGGCTGACACAGAAGGAAAGTTAGGAATAACAGTGTGTCTGAGAATTCAGGCAGTGATGGAGGACAGGAATCCCAGTTTGGTGGCTGCAGAGGGAGAGGCTGATTCTGACTTGCGAGCTCCCAGGTGCTCTCAGTTCTAAGAGTGGCCTTCAATCTGCTCCATTACAGTTTTACCTCTCTTCTTGCTAGTTGACAAATGCAAGCTGCTGAGAACGGAAAATTTGTTGAAGGGGATTAAGTAAGAATGGAGTTATTAAGAAAATTCCACCACTATTCACAAATATAAAGCTTTCATTAAAAAAAATTAGAAACAAAATTAATAAACATCATCTATATAAATTTTAACAATAAACCTTTTGAAAACTAAAAAATAATAATAGTAAAAAAAGAAGCCCTGGCTGAGCATTTCAAGAGGCTCAGCATTAAGCTGGTTCCTTGGAATCATAGCCTGTGAGTTCAAGTCCTGTCTCATCACTTATCACTAGCTCTGCCACCTGGGCTAGGTTGAATTATATATTCCTGTGGGTAGTGAACCCATTGTACATAGAACCTTTTTTTCTGCTCTATTTTTTTAATTTTTTTTATTTTGAAATATAAAATATATACCAAAAAAGCAATAAATTTCCACAATTTTTCATTTTTTCTTCTAGCTGCTCCAAGACAGTGGAGACCAAAAGAAATAACAATATAATGATTCAGCAGTCATACTCCTTTGTTAAATCCTACCATCCATGTTATATTCCCCTCTTTTTTCTTTTTTGTGATAACCTATATACAAAAAAAGCAATAAATTTCAAAGTACATTGCAACAATTCGTTGTAAAACAGATTTCAGAGCTTAGTATGGGTAACAACTCCACAATTTTAGGTTTTTACTTCTAGCTGCTCTAAGGTACTGGAGACTAAAAGAAATATCAATATAATGATACAGCACTCATACTTATTTGTTAAACCCTACCTTCTTGGTATAACTCCAACATCACCTTTGATCTTTCTCCTACTCTTCTGGGGTATTTGGGCTATGCCTGTTCTAACTTTTTCATGTTGGAAGGGGCTGTCGACAATATGAGATGGTGGATGGAACTAGCTGATGTTCTGGAGAGGTTGGCCCCTCTGCATTTCAGGACTTATCTGGCCCAGGGACCCATCTGGAGTTTGTAGGTTTCTGGAAAGTTACACTAGCAGATGGAACCTTTGTAGAATCTTATAAAATGCCCTAGGTATCATAGGACCTTTTGAACATGTTATTTTTAGGTAAGGTCTGGCCCAACTGAAAGAGGGTAGGTCTTAATTCATACTCCTGGAAGCCCTCTAAGGAGAAGGCCACAGGGAAAAGCAGAAAGTCAGTGGGAACCTGGAAGAGAAAAGGAGATGAGACCACCATGTGAAGGAAGGCAGAGAGCCAAGCCAAGGAACCCCAAGATTATGGCAAGCTAGCACCAGAACTCCAAAGACCTGAGGAAGAAGCAAGCCTTCTAGTTTCTGAAACCATAAGGCAATAAATTCCCGTTGGTTAAGACAACCCACTGTGTTGTATTTGCCATAGCAGCATGGCAAACTAAGACACTTCCCACCACAAAGTTTTTCAATTATAAAATAGAAATATTCATGCCTCTTCCATGGGGTAGCTGTACAGACTAAATGAAATCATGTCTGTATACTGTTTTACAGTGTCTAGCCAATTGTGAGTGCTCAATAAGTGCTAGCTACAATTTCTATTACAGGGCCATCATTATTGCTATCACTATTTCTAGTAACCCTGTTTTGATCTTGTGCTCCAATTTTTCTGAATGTCTTTGTTTCATAATAAGCCCCATTTTGTATCCCATTCCTATAACTCAGTCCTTGTCTTGGTCCCCTATAACTGAGAGATTACCTAATCAGCACTGGGGTCTTCCAAGACCAGAGCATTCCCTCTAAGTTGCCCAGTGGCAGACTGGGAGTAAACATTCAGGCCTTCTGCCAGCCAAAAACCACTGGTAGCTTGAAGATAAGCATGGTGTGAGTATTTACTCCAGGGAAATCAGCAAATCAGAGTCTACTTTTGTTTGTCTTTTAATATTACTTTTTTTCCAGAGGATGGGCTTACCAGCATCCCACTTAGGCATCTGAGAGATGAAATCCCATGGCCATTCTCCAGGTTGCTCCTCCCCAATATGGCCTGGTATTTTCTAAATGCCACAGAGACCTTTAAGGCACAGCTGATCCCTCACACTGGCTTTGGGTTAGGGTAAAATACCAAAGATGCACTCTTAAATGCGGTTTGGACCAGGAAATTTATTCAAAAGACAGCCAGGCAGATGCGGCCTTTCTCTCTCTCTAAGTCCAATTCTGCAAGTAAAATCATTACCCTCCCCCCTACATGGGACATGACATCCGGGGGTGAAAGTCTCCCTGGCAACGGGGGTCATGATTCCCAAGGATGAGCCTACCCTGGTACCATGGGATTGACAATGCCTTCTGGACTAAAATGGGGGAAAGAAATGTAACAAAATAAGATATCAGTGGCTAAAAGAGTTCAAATAGAATCAAGAGACTATTCTGGGGGCTACTGTTATGCAAGCTTCAGCTAGATATTGCTAAATGCCACAGTTTGCCAAACCCCAACCAACACCATTCCTGTTAACCCTAAAGAACACCTAGGGCTCTATCTAAGATTCTACAAAAGTTTCGTGCATTTTAGATTACTTTTCAGAAACCTACAACCACCAGATGGGTTCCTAGGCCAGATAAATCTTGAAACCCAGAGGCGCCAGCCTCTCTAAGAAGAGCAACCAGTTCCATCCCACTATCCCATTTTATCAATACCCCTTTCCAACATGAGAAAGTTAGATGGGCATAGTCCAAATACCCCTAAAGATTGGGAGAAGTATCAAAGGAGCAGGAGCAGGAGGAGTTATAATAGAGAAAACAGGATTTAACAAATGAGTATGACTGCTGAATCATTATATTGATATTTCTTTATGTCTCCAGTGTCTTAGAGCAGCAAGAAGGAAAAACCTGAAATTGTGGAACTGTTACCCATACCAAACTTTTAAATCTAATCTGTAACTACTTGTTACAATATGCTTTGAAATTTACTGCATTTTTGTATATATATATTGCACAATAAAAAATGTTTTTTAAAAATACATAAATGAAAAACAGAGAGAGAGGAAAGACAGAGTGCCAGGGGTCCTCTCTGCAGAAATGCCATTTTCTGCTGCAGCTGTTGATTGGAAATAATCTGCTGGCCCTTTCCCCCAGCAAAGGAATAAGCCCTTTCCCCCAAATATACCAGTAAACGTTCCTGAAATGATGAGGCAAAGCCCTCTGCCATACTCCATTAATAAATGTAGTACAAGTGAGATAGAAGGGCAGTGGCAAACTGACAGGAGAAGGCTGCGGACAGATGACAGGCACTGGGGCAATCTTGGTGTTGGGGAGCTAAGAACCACAAGAGGCTCTAGAAGCCTCAGCAGGGACAGCTGTCCAAGGCTTCCCTCAATAGGCTCACCTTTAGCTCTCAGGGAAAAGTCAGGTGGCCTTAATGACTTACTCCCAAAGCTAAGGATTGGCACATATCTATGTCTATACAGTGAAAAACTAATTTTTTTTTTTTTTGCTTGGGCAGGCACTGGGAATCAAACCCAGGTCTCCAGCATGGCAGGTGAGAACTCTGACTGCTGAGCCATCGTGGCCCGCCCCAGCGAAAAATTAATTTTTGAGCTGGAAACCACCTCGGAAATCCTTTAAAATGCACACTTCCAAAAAAGCAACGCAAGGTGAAATCACCCATTAAGGTCTGGCTCCTCCCCAAACCACACTAAAATGACAGTAAAGGAATGAAAAAGGCCAAAGAGACCAGCAAGTAACGACAGAAGCTAAGAATATAATAAACTGGAAAAAGAAAAGGGGACGGACAGGAGTAACCAAAGGCAGATCCATGGACGCTGAATCCTAAACCTGCAGGGAGATGCCAAGGAGAACTGTAATTGTGCTGTAGTTCCCTAGAAAATCTTAATACCTGGGAGCACCAGTAACCTCAGGAGGTAGTGCTGCTGGGAAAACACCACAGGCCTTGGCAGCAAACAGACTTGGGTATCAGACCCAGCTTCCCTGCTAGGCTGTGTGACTTTAAGTCATTCACTTTCTGAGACACAGTTTTCTCACTATAATACCTACTCTGCAGAGTTGCTGTAATAATTAAAGACACAACATATGTAAAGAGCTTGGCACAAGGTGGGAACTTAATTCATGGTGTTATCATCATCACCAGTTTTTGTTTTTGTTTTTAACATTTTTTATTGTGAAATAAAACATATATAAAAAATCAATAAATTTCACAGTACATTGTAACAGGCAGTTATAGAACAAATTTCAGAGTTGGGTATGGGCTACAGTTCCACAATTTTAGCTTTTTCCTTCCAGCTGCTCCAAAACACTGGAGACTAATAGAAATAACAAAATAATGATTCAGCAGTCATACTCATTTGTTAAATCCTATCTTCTCTGTTAAAACTCCTCCTTCTCTTTTGATCCCTCTCCCAATCTTTAGGGGTATTTGGGCTATGCCCATTCTAATTTTTTCATATTGGAAAGGGGTGTCAGTAATATGGGATAAGGGAATGGAAGTAGATGATGTTCTTGAAAGGCTAGCCCCTTCGGGTTTCAGGAATTACCTGGCTTAGGAACCCATCTGGAGGTTGTAGGTTTCTGGAAATTAATCTTGGTGTGTGAAACTTCTGTAGAATCTCAGATGGACCCTAGGTGTACTTTAGGGTTGGCAGGAATAATAGCTTTTGGTTGGGGGTTGGCAAACCACGGTAAACAGCAATGTCTAGCTGAAGTTCGCTTAAGAGTAGTCTCCAGAATAGCCTCTTGACTCTATTTGAACTTTCTTAGCCACTGATACCTTATTTTGTTACATTTCTTCTCCCCATTTTAGACAGGAAGGTGCTGTCGATCCCACAGTGTCAGGGCCAGGCTCATCCCTGAGTGTCATCTTCCACACTGCCAGGGAGACATTCACCCCTGGATGTCATGTCCTAAGCAGGGAGAAGGGCAGTGATTTTACTTGCAGAGTTGGGCTTAGAGAAGGAGAGAGGCCACATCTGAGCAGGAAAAGAGGTTTTCTGGAAGTAACTCTTAGGCATAACTTTAGATAGGCTTAGCTTCTCTGCTACAGAAATGAGCTTCACAAGAGCAAGCCTCAAGATCAAGGGCTTGGCCCATTGACTTGGGAGTCCCTAATATTTGAGACAGTATCAGGGGTTTCCCCATGGTCAAGCTTCATAGTTCCATATTTTTTCTCCTGTCTCTCAAGGGACTTTGGCACTACTGTTAAATGATCTGCCCCACATATTCTGAGAGGTATCCAGATATTACATTAAGCTATACAGAATTACAAGTCCTCATTCTCATTCTGGGTTCCATGCGTTTGAGTTATTTAAATGAGCCATCCAGATTGGCTGAGTTAGATTATATATTACAGAAAATTTAGATTGTGGACAAAGTAAACTTCTCTTCTTTTGTCCTCATAAAGTAGGTGAAGTTCTAAAATACAGATAATGTCCTATTTACCCCTGTATTCCAATTTACCTTAGTCCTAACCCAATTGGCTTCATTCCTATCTCTAATTGAAGCCTGATCTCTCTTTCAGTTTCTTTAACAGTTGTTCTATGTGGCAATGCTGACTTTCAGAGCTGCAGAACTCCTACTCTGAGTCTTAGGTGTCACACAGGTAGCCAAAGTTCCAGGGAGATACTAGGTTATGCATACATAGCACAACATCTCAAAATCTAGAAATAACATTTATAACTCCAGACTAAATGTGACTGCTATGAGAGCTTACAATCTAGGCCCCAATTTTCTTATAAGTACTTCCTAAAAGAGACCATACAATATTTTGTTCATTTATTTCTGGCTTATTTTGTACCACATAATGTCCTGCAGATTCATTCACCTTGTTGCATGCCTCATGACTCCGTTCTTTCTGTAGCCACACAATGTTCCATCATATGTATACACAACAGTTCACCATCATGCTTCTCAACCACCTCCATCCACTGGGCATTATATATAGTGTCCAAAGTTATTAATCTATGTCTCACATTATCCTCACTTCATTGTAGAATCATGAACACTCTCAATTTTAGCAATTTTCATTGCTTCAAAGAGAAAAATAACCAATAAACACCCTCACCAAAAAGAAAATCCAAACCTCCCCTTAACTCTGTCCCCCCACCCCTACCCAATTATTTACCCCTGGTATTGCTGCATTACTGTTGACATCTTCTTGTTAAATATAGACCATAACATGCAATAGTAGTTTTGCCCCTATACCGCTTGATTATTGACTCTTTGTATAAGATTCATACCTTTGAAGTAATTCATGCAAGAACTTATTTATATTTGTGGTATTAATCAGTGGGCTACATGGCTCTATACACTCCCTTTCAATCATGTTCACCTTCGATATGCAATATTACTTATAAACCCACTAATGCACTGCCTTCACTTCTATCCATCCCCTTACATTTAAGTTTAAACTTATTAGCTAACCATTCACCCATCTCTAGCCTCTGTGTATATCACTAGGTCCCCTGTTATTATTTATTATAAGGCTCTGAGTTTACCTTTAAGGTCATATTAGCAAAATCATACAATATCTATGCTTTCGTGTCTGGCTTATCTCACTTAGCATTATGTACTCAAGGTTCACCCATGTTGTCATATGCTTCAGGATGTCATTTTGTCTTACTGCTGCATAATATTCCATCATATGTATATACCACGTTTTGTTCATCCACTCATCTGTTGATGGGCACCTGTATTGTTTCCATCTTTTGACAATTGTGAATAATGCGGCTATGAACACCGGTGTGCAAATGCCTTCAGCTCTTCTGGGTATACAGCAAGTAGTGGTATTGCTGGGTTGTAGGGCAACTTGATATTTAGTTATCTAAGGGGCCGCCAAACTGTCTTCCATCGTGGCTATACCATTATACATTTCCACAAGCAATGCATAAGTGTTTCAACTTCTCCACATCCTCTCCAACATTCGTACTTTCCTGTTTGTTTAACAGCAGCCATTCTTATAGGTGTGAGGTGATACTTCCTTGTAGTCTTGATCTACATTTCCCTTATAGCTAACGAAAATGAACATCTCTTCATGTGCTTTTTAGCCATCTGTGTTTGCTCTCTGGAAAAATGCCTATTTATCTTTAGCCCATTTTATATTGGGGTTGTTCTTCTTTAGTTATTGCATTATATGATTTCTTTATGTATACAGGATATCAAATCTTTATCCATACATGATTTCCAAATATTTTCTCCCATTGGGTTGACTGCCTCTTCACCTTTTGACAGTCTTTTGAGGCACAAAAGCATTTGATTTTGAGGCATTCCATTTATTTGTTTTTTTACTTTCCCTGCTTGTGTTTTGGGTATAAAGTTTAGGATATTACCTCCTATTACTAAGTCGTGAAGGTGTTTCCCTATATTTCCTTCTAGGAGTTTTATGGTTCTGGCTCTTATATTTAGATCTCTGACCCACTTTGAGTTAATTTTTTATAGGGCATCACCAGTTTTCAATAGTGCATTCCAAATTAAAGTTCTGAAATTAGACAAATTTTCATTTGTAACAACCCTGACTTAAGAATTTGGGATGTGTGTTTTCTTGCTTTTAAAGATATTTTTTAAGAATGCCCTTTGAAACATTTTAATTATGAATGCCCAAAATATTGTTTGTCAGCATACCTGAGTTCATATGGCACACAGTATGGTTTTAACATGTATTCAATTAAGTAGAAATTAAAGATAAAATGCTTACAGGAAGAAAACAGTCAAAACTGAATATGAGAGGGAAAAAAGAAAGTGAAAGAGAATAAATGAAAGCAAAAGGCAAAGGCAGGGGGCAGAGGGAAGTGAAAATAAACGACTTAAGGAGTGGAAGACAACCAGGAAGGAGGGAAGAAGGCATTAGGAAGAGGGAACTTCCTAATTAGGGATGAGTTTCCTTCCACAGACAGCTCTTCCAAAAACACACATACTTGGGTACTCTAACCGTCACCCTTTCCTCCTGCAACTCAGTGACAACCAAGTCTCCTCCTCCAATCCCCCACCTCAATTCTTCCCCTATCACCAAGGGTATCCAGGCTTCCCTTTTTTTTTCCCCTTTAAACTTTTTTTCCAGAAGCAAAGAGTGAGAGCACTGATGGCGTTCTGAGTGATACCTGGATTTCCTAATCCCATAACCACAGAGCCCAATGAGTAGGAGCCTGGGCTTTGAACCATAAGGATCTGAGCTGTAATTCTAGATTTCCCCTTCTTAGTTGAGGAACTTGAGGGAAATTTTAAATTTTAAATCATCTAAATCTGTTTTCCTATAACTGGAGCTAACACTGCACAGGGGTGTCCGATGGACGACATGAGATGATGCACGATGTTCTACACATGAACGTGCTCAAAAAGTGCTGTAGTTTCCTTTTATACCGTTATTTGCCTGAAATAGGCTTTTATAGGTTATCTGTAAAAAGCCTCTCTTTGAACGTTTTAGGGCAAGCCTTCTACTCCAAATCTCTCTCTACCCTTTAGAAAAATGCCCAGGATCACTATCCTATTGGGTTGGCCTCCTTTTTTTTTTCTCTTTAAACTTTTTTTCCAGAAGCAAAGAATGCGAGCGCTGATGGCGTTTTGGGTGATACCAGGAGGACCGAACACACAACACACACTGCTCTGCCCCCTCCCAGAGATCCCACTAAACTGACTAACTCGGCAGAGGGAAAGGCCTAAATCCACGCAAAGAGAACAAGCAGAGAGACAACAGCTGAGGGTCACATCAAGAACATTCTGGAAGCTGGAAAGCAGACTAACATGCGGTAACCAACTTAGCAGCAGAAGAAGCTGAGCCTAGTGCCTAGGACTGGGGTGGTGGAAGCCAACAAAGAGCAGGTGAATCCGAGCTGCAGAATCAGAAAGGATTCAGCCAGGAACCTCTGAGAGTAGGGGTGTTGGGTGGGGCTGAAAACAGATGGATCGTTCATAAAGCACAGCGAGACACCCCTCCCCTCACACCGCCCCGCTCCAGCTTCCCATCTCACGAAACCAGGCAAGTATAGCTCCCAGACCACGTACAAGACTGCAAAGCGCATCCTCTAAAGAGGTTGAACCAGAAGGAGTGGGCAGGGGAGAATGAGTCACCATGCCAAAAGCAGAGGGAACTGAAGGAAACCCTACATTCTGCCTCTTGCCCTCAGCTCCCAGAGGACTGGCAGCTGCGTGAAAACCTCCCAGGAAGGAGACTAAAGAATTCCTCTGAGAAGAACAGAAGCGATCTGCAGGTACCCCGAAGAAAAAGCAAGTCCCCACCCAATTACCCTGCGTGAGACCTACTGGCTGATGAGCACTCCCCACTGGGGACCCTGAGCTCTCGAACAGTCTCTTTAGTGTCTCTCAAATACAAATGGGCAGCAAAGAAACAGACAAACAGAAAATCAAAAATTCTGAAGCTGTTGGGTCAATGCAGGTGAAAAACTTCTTAAAAACTATTATTAAGACCTAAGAAAAGAGGGAATACTGAAACAAGAGCAGGATGCTCAGAAAGAACTTTTGGCAATAGAAAACGTGATCACACACACACACAAACACATTCAATAGAAGGGCAAGAAAATGAAGATCAGAAAATTTCCTAAGAGTAGAACAAAAAGACAAAGAGATGGAAAATAAAAGAAAAATTGTAAGAACAATAAAGGATCCATCCAAGAGGTCTAAAATTCAAACTGGAGTGGCAAAAAGAGAAAACAGAGGAAAGGAAACCATCAAAGATATTACAGCCAAAAGTCCCTGAATTGAAGGGAGTAAGTTTCTAGATTGAAAGGTTCCAAAGGATAGCCAGAATGCTGAAAAGAACCACACCTAGATAAAGGACTTAACCCCACTCACAGAAAAATGCACTGCATCTGCAGTGTTTTACTTAGCAGCATGGGGAAATTAAAAGAGTGATAACACATGCATTGGCAACATGTTAGGAAGCACACTTTCTTATATATCACAGATAAAGTGTTCGCTGGTACAGCTTCTATAGAAGAAAATTTGGAAATAAATTTTGAAATTAAAAATGTACATACCCTTAGATCCAGCAATTCCACTTCTAGAATTTATCCTAGAAACAAAAGATTGGAAACAACTTAAATGCCCCCTCGATAGTAGATTGGCTACCTAAATTATAGGTATCCAATCAAGGGGATACTCTACAACTTTAAAAAAGAATGAGAAACTCCCTTCTGTGTTGATACAAATCATCTCAAAGATCTACTCTTCAGTGAATAAAGCAAGATAGAGAAGACTGCATAAAAGGAAAATAAAATGAAAAAAGAAAGGACCCACGCTGAGCCATAGTATCGTAATTTCAGAACACTGAGGATGAGAAAAAAATCCGCAAAAATTTCTGGAGAGAGAAAGAAGAAAAAAATGAGGACTCGGAAGGCATCAGACCCCTTAAAGTAATTCTGGAAACTAGACAATGGAAATAATGCCTTCAAAATTCTGAGGGACAATGATTCCCAAACCAGAACTGTAAACTCAGCCAAAATGCCAACTAAGTGTACAGACGGAATCAAGACATCTTCAGATAAATCAGATCTCAAATAATTTGCCTCCTATCGCTCTTTCTCAGGAAATTACAGGAAGATATGTCACAGCAAAATAAGGGTGTTAAACCCACCTGGAGCAAGTGTGGGATCCAGGATTCAGCCCAGGAGAGAGGTTGATGAGTTTCCAGGATGTGGGTCAGGAGAGACTCCAAGATGGCAGCTGGGCAGACACTTAAAGAGCAGCCTGTTCAGATTAGAGTACGAAGACACAAGGCTGCAGGAAGAACTGTCCCCAAAAATAAACAGGACATGAAAAAAAAACCCAAAACTAATGGTACACCTGAGATTCTAGAGCTACTGAGTGGATTGTTAGAACTCTGGTAGAGTTTCTGGGCACAAATCAGTGACTGTGTACATAGAAAATTAAACAAGCAAAAAAAAAAAAAAAGAATAGTTGTTACCTCCTGCAGGGAAAAAAGAAAAGCAAAAAGATATGTGGGAAGGAAATGTAATCCTAGTACAGCGAATGGTTCAGCTAAAAGTAATATTCACATAGTCATAATAATGTAAATGCTGAATATTACAAATGAAAAATTGAAATATAATTATACTGGAAGATTCTGGAAGGAAATATATGTTTTGGAGTAGGGGTACATCAAGTGGACTACAGCTTCATCTCTCACAGTAGGATGTCTATAGAAAATGTCAACTTTAAAAGTCAAGAAATTGTACTATCAGCACATTATTTAGCTAGACAGAGGTGAACCAGATGAATAGTTAGAAGAGTTGAAAGTACTTGCCTCTGGGTAATGGGAATCAGAGGAGGATGAATAGGGGTTGGAAGATGATAGAAATTTTTTATGTCATGTGGTTCTATTAGATTTTTTAAAACTAAATACAGTATTAAATCCATAAAAGTATTATGTTTTAAAAACTAACAAGAAATCCTGTATAATCTCTCATTTAACCCATTTTAGAAAACTGAAATACAGAAAAAGACTTGCTTACAATCACATAGCCTAGGAATTCTGATTCACAAACCAGTCCTTTCTCCAGGCTCTATTGCGTACATGTGTGTTGGGAGTAGGGGATTTTCCTTATTTAGGAACTGGTACATCTGGAAATGGGACTGATTTCTTGTTCCAGTGCAAATCAAAAACCATTTCAAGCCATTCAACATCTCTGGGATTCTTGGCTCTGGTTCCTACTAAACATGTTGAGCATACTCTGGCCCAAAAGGAGCTAATTATTTCTGGCTTTGCCTTTCCAACTCATCCAAGTCAATTCCCAAAGCTTGACAACACACACATATCCTCCAGTGGATTTCACTGTTTGTTTTATTTTTAAGGTACATACAAGAAGCACAGGTGATCCAGGTTTGCATCCCTATAGGATTTCTTCCTGTTCTCTCTCCCTATGGATTCTGAATGATCCCAGTATTTATCACTCTACATGGAGTTCACCCCCACCCTACACCTCAGGAAGACCATGGTTGCTGGAATTGCACGGGTTTTTGCAAATGGAGTGTAATGCAAGCATGAGAGCCTCCCTGCAGTTTCTGTCCTCTGAAACCATGCAATGAAATCCACCTCACAAAGTGAAATGCCTAATAAAAAGGCCCTTTTGGTATCTGATTCACATTAACTAGGAATGAGGCCCAAAAGGAACTCACCCATGCAGAATTCCATGTTATCTTGTAGCAGTGTGCATGTGGTTGTGCGTGTGCTTAAAAATACACAGCTTCGGGCAGGCCACGGTGGCTCAGCAGGCAGAGTTCTGGCCTGCCACAGCCGAGACCCATGTTCCATTCCCATGCAAAAAAAAAAAAAAAAAAAAAATGCACAGCTTCAACCTACACCAGGGGTGGAAGGGGTGAATGCACTCTATTCTACCTTTTGAAAATCTGTTAGATTCAGGTTTACCAAAATGCTGGAGCAAATAGGCAGATCTCAGAGCACAGATTTAAGTGTTTTCTCAGCTTAGGCCTATTAATAACCCAATCTGTATCTGGACCTAGATTGTCCAGGGAAAGGAGAGCCAGAGAATTTACATTCTTTTATCACTTTGACAAATTCTGTGATTTAAAATAGCTATGGGTGACTGGTGCATCTCAAGAAGACTTGCTTTTTGATCTGGTCTTAATAATTAATTTGTTCTAATAGACTTCTTCAGACTGCATTTTGGTGATATTTAAATCTTTGGGGAAGTAGAAAGAGGGGATGGAAAACATTCTCGTCTCCCCTCTTTTACATCTGATTCTAATTACATTAAATTAAACTCTATGCCAGAGACCCGGGTTTGATTCCTGATGCCTACCCATGCAAAAAAAAAAAGAATTATTAAACTCTAATTAAATTCTTGGCTGAGATTAGCACCTATGTCTGCTTCTACTTCGCTGATACAGGTTAAAAAGTAATTTTTTCTTTTTTTTTTTTTCTTTTTTTTAACATGGGCAGGCTCCAGGAATTGAACCCGGGTTTCTGGCATGGCAGGCGAGAATTCTGCCACTGAGCCATGGTCGCGCTGCCCAAAAGTAAACTTTTAAAACCAAAATACAACCAAGTTCACAAAGCACTTCAAGTTTTCAAGGGTTGTGACTTTATTGAACATACAAGTTACGTAAAGGAAAAATCATAAATTCTATTTCTCTTATCTGTTAATTTAGGCTGATACCACCCTTTATACTCAAATCCATCCCTTTGTCCTTTTGTACGCCAAATCTTTTATAAAAATTAGCACAGAGGGGGCTCCAGGAGAGTCCTCTTCTAGCACTTGGAAGAAGATTCCCCTCTGAAACAAAGACTTATAAGGAGAATGGGAATAAGCCACTTGTAGAGGCAATCCACCCTGAGAAATGGACCAAAAATACTTGGATAAAAAGATTTAGGGAGAAAAGCCAAGAAAAATTAAAGTGACTGGGGTGTCTCCTCCTGTAGCTTCTCCATGGCAAACTCCTACAGAGCTGGGAACTATAGGACAGACCCTTCATCTCAGTCCCCAGCACAGAGAGTTTCTCAGCAGACATGGCAGTGAGAAGCTTGGTCTCTCACAATGCTGTCAGTCAGTCCAATAAGGTGCCTAAGTGCTTGGGTTTGCTCCATCTCCACCCTATTCTTCCCCCTACATCCACAGACCTGTTCCAGCTATGTTCACATTTTTCACAAGACACCATAGTTCAGTGGTTCTCAACTTTGGCTGTATGTTAGAATCACCTGAGGAGCTTTGAAAAATGCATGATGGACAGTCTCTATCCCAGAACAACTAAATCAAAATATCTGAGGATAGGGCCCCAGCATCAATACTTTTGAAAGGTCCTCAATGCATGGCCAAAGTTTGCGAATCAGTGTTCAATTGTTTGTCTGTCATCACCTTTACTCCTACACTGTCCTGGAATCAGCTTCCCAAGGTAGCTCCCCCTTTTTCTTTCCTCCTTAAGAATCTTTGTGGTCTGCCTCAAGACACTTTGGTCTTATTCACTGTTCCTCAATCCTCAGAGGAATCAACTCCCAAACTCTCCACATTCTCCAAGGCAGCAAAGTTATGATAAAAAAAAAAGTAAAGCTCATTTGTACTGCAACAGATGACAACTCCTACTGGCAATTAAAGCCATCTTAAATGGATCTGCTTTTTATTTCCTTCAGACATTTTTTTAGCAGTATAACACCATGCTCAGAGGTTTCTCTAGAGAGTCCTAAAATGCAGCATTCTCTGAGGCAAACACAGAAACACAATGCGAGAAGCTTTTAATGGAGCTTACCTCCCAGCAAGGGTGCTGATTATCTAACAGGACCTTCAATAAAATTGTATTTTTTTAAATTAAATTCCACTGACTAAACAGAAGAATGAACTGGTATATATGTTCCTGTGACTGCAAATCAGAGCGCAGGGATCCCAACCAAACTCTGATCCTGATTATGGACCCGAGATTAATACGACCTGAGGTAAAATGTGGATTTGGCAAACATGTGATCCAAGTGCTACCACTTTTCCTCAGAACCCCCCAGCAGTTATAGCTTCATCATTCCAGCTCTCCACCTACTCCTACAAATTGAATGGAAATGAAACTGCTCAATGCAGCCTTGTAGTATAAAACAAGCAATAACCAACCAACCAAACAAAAAGCATAGGTAAGCCTTGGCTTGCCACTTACTAGCTGTGTGTCTTGGCTTCACCTTGTAATTATCAATTGTGATGTCCATCTTGAATCTGTTACAAGACTTGTGGCTACTGCCCAGCACAGAAGCTGGGAGCTCAGCAGCTGCCTCTCCTTTTTCTCTCTCCACCCTGCCTTCTGAACAGACCAGAGAACAACAAAGAAGAACTCTTGACTAAGGATAACAAAAGAACATCAGCAGTTCTCCTTCTTAAAGCTCAAATTCCCTAAATCATCCTTTCCATCTTCTGCCAGCCCTTGATTTCCCAGTCAAAAGTTCCTGAGTATAGATCTTGAGTATGGGAACTACCTTTTCTATTTTGCAAACTGACACCTACCTTGCATCAGTAATCATTTGTACTACATTTGTTAACTTATATACACTAGATTCATTTTACAGTGGGACCTTCTCTAAATTCTTTGTACTTATTCATTAGGCCACATTGGAAGTCTCTGTTATCTTTACCTCTGTGAAATATTGTGTTGAAAAAAAAATGGAAAATCTGTATGTTTTGGTTGGAGTACAGCACACGACATAGAGAATTTGAGGTCAGAACATGAAAATGAGTTAAAGTGAGTTAAGCTCCTATAACTGGCCTGTTTCTTCTGAGAAAGAATATTGTTTTGGCTGCAACACATTCAACTTATTCATCAGAGTCAGGATTAAAAATGTCAGCAGAACATGTTTTGGAGAAATACCTTAAATAAGACAAAGACAAAAATACCCTCTAATCCCAGAAGCTGTACATCCATTAGTTTAGGATGTGCTGTTCTACTAAAGAGACAGTCCTTTAAAAACTACAAAACACATAATTAGAAATTATATGTTCTTCATGAACAAAATATTAAAATAAGTTTTTATTTAGGCTTTCATGGTTAGCTATTCACTGCTTACTCAAATGAGCCAATCAAATACAGATTACACAGGCAGGATCAAAGTCTTCTGCTTGCCTGGGTGGAATATCAAGTAAAATCAGATGGCATTAAATGCCTTTGATCGTGTGGAAGATGCTTGTTTGCAAAATCAAAGTATCCTTACCTTGCCATGACTGCACTTTCCTCTTTTTAAAGCTAAATTTATCCATGAGACTTTTCATTTTTACTTACACTACTGTTTCTACCGGTGCAAAAATAGCTAAGATTTTATTTTTCTTTCCAAGGTTTTCAAAGTTCATTTCATTTGCCATATTACTTCATAAGCAGGAAAATGTGTGCTTCCCCACAAACGTCCCTTCGCCTTCAAATCCATTTTAATTCTTGGGTTGCCCAACTGGTAATGACGATTCAGTGAAGAATTGAGACCACATATTTCACAGATTCTGGAATGGATTCTGGATGGATTCCTCTCATTACGCTGGGTGAACGTGCCGGCTGCAAAAGACACCAAACTACGACCTTCTCATGAGGTGCGGAGAAGGCGTTTCAGCTCCCACAGTGGGCTCACGCCGGGACGGCTCTGTGAGTGGTACCCCAGAGGCATTTTCTAGGTCATCACCCTACCCCAAACTTGGCACACATTCTTGAACAAACTATGCAGAAAACGTGACCACAGTGGTGGTGTGCCATTGAACCCTCTACATTAACAAAACATTAAAACAAGGCATCTGTTTAGGCTACGGGAGCTAGCTGTCTACTGCTTATTCACTCGAACCAATCAAACACAAGATTACACTGGCAGAATCAAAGTCCCGCATCTTCGCCTAAGTGCCCAGCACTGTGTTGGCGTTGCAGTTCTGAAAGCCCACGATCCGGCTTCACAGGGCTCACCAGCCCTACAGTGAGCTGACCTGGACGAGGTACCCAGCTCAAGAACCTCCTCGGAGATACGTGTTATCTCCGCGACCCTCCGCCTGTACCCACATGCCCCTCAGACGTGTGCCCACCAAA